>CAWVNO010000975.1:0-31792 GCA_963930645.1 Salticus scenicus | reverse complement strand
CGCAATCACTTCCAGAATCTGCCCCACGAAGTCTACTTTCATGATAAAGCACGAGGGACCTGCCAAAGTTAAACCATTTGGCCAGGAGAGCCCTTTTTTGAAGGCATGTGCTCGATTTCGTCGCCAAATTTTTTTGTCGAATTTTACGACATCTCATTTTTAAAAGTCGATTCCACAGCAGCTAATAGAGCTTTGCGATCGCAATCACTTCCAGAATGTGCAAAAGATATTCTAGTTTCATAACAGACCAGCAGGGACCTGCCAAAGTTAAACCATTTGGCCAGGAGAGCCCTTTTATGCAGACTTTTGCCAGATTTCGATACCCAAAATTTTTGCGATTTTCACAGAATTTTTTTCAAAAGCCGATTCCAAAGCAACTAATAGAGCTTTGCGATCGCAATCACTTCCAGAATCTGCCCCACGAAGTCTACTTTCATGATAAAGCACGAGGGACCTGCCAAAGTTAAACCATTTGGCCAGGAGAGCCCTTTTTTGAAGGCATGTGCTCGATTTCGTCGCCAAATTTTTTTGTCGAATTTTACGACATCTCATTTTTAAAAGTCGATTCCACAGCAGCTAATAGAGCTTTGCGATCGCAATCACTTCCAGAATGTGCAAAAGATATTCTAGTTTCATAACAGACCAGCAGGGACCTGCCAAAGTTAAACCATTTGGCCAGGAGAGCCCTTTTATGCAGACTTTTGCCAGATTTCGATACCCAAAATTTTTGCGATTTTCACAGAATTTTTTTCAAAAGCCGATTCCAAAGCAACTAATAGAGCTTTGCGATCGCAATCACTTCCAGAATCTGCCCCACGAAGTCTACTTTCATGATAAAGCACGAGGGACCTGCCAAAGTTAAACCATTTGGCCAGGAGAGCCCTTTTTTGAAGGCATGTGCTCGATTTCGTCGCCAAATTTTTTTGTCGAATTTTACGACATCTCATTTTTAAAAGTCGATTCCACAGCAGCTAATAGAGCTTTGCGATCGCAATCACTTCCAGAATGTGCAAAAGATATTCTAGTTTCATAACAGACCAGCAGGGACCTGCCAAAGTTAAACCATTTGGCCAGGAGAGCCCTTTTATGCAGACTTTTGCCAGATTTCGATACCCAAAATTTTTGCGATTTTCACAGAATTTTTTTCAAAAGCCGATTCCAAAGCAACTAATAGAGCTTTGCGATCGCAATCACTTCCAGAATCTGCCCCACGAAGTCTACTTTCATGATAAAGCACGAGGGACCTGCCAAAGTTAAACCATTTGGCCAGGAGAGCCCTTTTTTGAAGGCATGTGCTCGATTTCGTCGCCAAATTTTTTTGTCGAATTTTACGACATCTCATTTTTAAAAGTCGATTCCACAGCAGCTAATAGAGCTTTGCGATCGCAATCACTTCCAGAATGTGCAAAAGATATTCTAGTTTCATAACAGACCAGCAGGGACCTGCCAAAGTTAAACCATTTGGCCAGGAGAGCCCTTTTATGCAGACTTTTGCCAGATTTCGATACCCAAAATTTTTGCGATTTTCACAGAATTTTTTTCAAAAGCCGATTCCAAAGCAACTAATAGAGCTTTGCGATCGCAATCACTTCCAGAATCTGCCCCACGAAGTCTACTTTCATGATAAAGCACGAGGGACCTGCCAAAGTTAAACCATTTGGCCAGGAGAGCCCTTTTTTGAAGGCATGTGCTCGATTTCGTCGCCAAATTTTTTTGTCGAATTTTACGACATCTCATTTTTAAAAGTCGATTCCACAGCAGCTAATAGAGCTTTGCGATCGCAATCACTTCCAGAATGTGCAAAAGATATTCTAGTTTCATAACAGACCAGCAGGGACCTGCCAAAGTTAAACCATTTGGCCAGGAGAGCCCTTTTATGCAGACTTTTGCCAGATTTCGATACCCAAAATTTTTGCGATTTTCACAGAATTTTTTTCAAAAGCCGATTCCAAAGCAACTAATAGAGCTTTGCGATCGCAATCACTTCCAGAATCTGCCCCACGAAGTCTACTTTCATGATAAAGCACGAGGGACCTGCCAAAGTTAAACCATTTGGCCAGGAGAGCCCTTTTTTGAAGGCATGTGCTCGATTTCGTCGCCAAATTTTTTTGTCGAATTTTACGACATCTCATTTTTAAAAGTCGATTCCACAGCAGCTAATAGAGCTTTGCGATCGCAATCACTTCCAGAATGTGCAAAAGATATTCTAGTTTCATAACAGACCAGCAGGGACCTGCCAAAGTTAAACCATTTGGCCAGGAGAGCCCTTTTATGCAGACTTTTGCCAGATTTCGATACCCAAAATTTTTGCGATTTTCACAGAATTTTTTTCAAAAGCCGATTCCAAAGCAACTAATAGAGCTTTGCGATCGCAATCACTTCCAGAATCTGCCCCACGAAGTCTACTTTCATGATAAAGCACGAGGGACCTGCCAAAGTTAAACCATTTGGCCAGGAGAGCCCTTTTTTGAAGGCATGTGCTCGATTTCGTCGCCAAATTTTTTTGTCGAATTTTACGACATCTCATTTTTAAAAGTCGATTCCACAGCAGCTAATAGAGCTTTGCGATCGCAATCACTTCCAGAATGTGCAAAAGATATTCTAGTTTCATAACAGACCAGCAGGGACCTGCCAAAGTTAAACCATTTGGCCAGGAGAGCCCTTTTATGCAGACTTTTGCCAGATTTCGATACCCAAAATTTTTGCGATTTTCACAGAATTTTTTTCAAAAGCCGATTCCAAAGCAACTAATAGAGCTTTGCGATCGCAATCACTTCCAGAATCTGCCCCACGAAGTCTACTTTCATGATAAAGCACGAGGGACCTGCCAAAGTTAAACCATTTGGCCAGGAGAGCCCTTTTTTGAAGGCATGTGCTCGATTTCGTCGCCAAATTTTTTTGTCGAATTTTACGACATCTCATTTTTAAAAGTCGATTCCACAGCAGCTAATAGAGCTTTGCGATCGCAATCACTTCCAGAATGTGCAAAAGATATTCTAGTTTCATAACAGACCAGCAGGGACCTGCCAAAGTTAAACCATTTGGCCAGGAGAGCCCTTTTATGCAGACTTTTGCCAGATTTCGATACCCAAAATTTTTGCGATTTTCACAGAATTTTTTTCAAAAGCCGATTCCAAAGCAACTAATAGAGCTTTGCGATCGCAATCACTTCCAGAATCTGCCCCACGAAGTCTACTTTCATGATAAAGCACGAGGGACCTGCCAAAGTTAAACCATTTGGCCAGGAGAGCCCTTTTTTGAAGGCATGTGCTCGATTTCGTCGCCAAATTTTTTTGTCGAATTTTACGACATCTCATTTTTAAAAGTCGATTCCACAGCAGCTAATAGAGCTTTGCGATCGCAATCACTTCCAGAATGTGCAAAAGATATTCTAGTTTCATAACAGACCAGCAGGGACCTGCCAAAGTTAAACCATTTGGCCAGGAGAGCCCTTTTATGCAGACTTTTGCCAGATTTCGATACCCAAAATTTTTGCGATTTTCACAGAATTTTTTTCAAAAGCCGATTCCAAAGCAACTAATAGAGCTTTGCGATCGCAATCACTTCCAGAATCTGCCCCACGAAGTCTACTTTCATGATAAAGCACGAGGGACCTGCCAAAGTTAAACCATTTGGCCAGGAGAGCCCTTTTTTGAAGGCATGTGCTCGATTTCGTCGCCAAATTTTTTTGTCGAATTTTACGACATCTCATTTTTAAAAGTCGATTCCACAGCAGCTAATAGAGCTTTGCGATCGCAATCACTTCCAGAATGTGCAAAAGATATTCTAGTTTCATAACAGACCAGCAGGGACCTGCCAAAGTTAAACCATTTGGCCAGGAGAGCCCTTTTATGCAGACTTTTGCCAGATTTCGATACCCAAAATTTTTGCGATTTTCACAGAATTTTTTTCAAAAGCCGATTCCAAAGCAACTAATAGAGCTTTGCGATCGCAATCACTTCCAGAATCTGCCCCACGAAGTCTACTTTCATGATAAAGCACGAGGGACCTGCCAAAGTTAAACCATTTGGCCAGGAGAGCCCTTTTTTGAAGGCATGTGCTCGATTTCGTCGCCAAATTTTTTTGTCGAATTTTACGACATCTCATTTTTAAAAGTCGATTCCACAGCAGCTAATAGAGCTTTGCGATCGCAATCACTTCCAGAATGTGCAAAAGATATTCTAGTTTCATAACAGACCAGCAGGGACCTGCCAAAGTTAAACCATTTGGCCAGGAGAGCCCTTTTATGCAGACTTTTGCCAGATTTCGATACCCAAAATTTTTGCGATTTTCACAGAATTTTTTTCAAAAGCCGATTCCAAAGCAACTAATAGAGCTTTGCGATCGCAATCACTTCCAGAATCTGCCCCACGAAGTCTACTTTCATGATAAAGCACGAGGGACCTGCCAAAGTTAAACCATTTGGCCAGGAGAGCCCTTTTTTGAAGGCATGTGCTCGATTTCGTCGCCAAATTTTTTTGTCGAATTTTACGACATCTCATTTTTAAAAGTCGATTCCACAGCAGCTAATAGAGCTTTGCGATCGCAATCACTTCCAGAATGTGCAAAAGATATTCTAGTTTCATAACAGACCAGCAGGGACCTGCCAAAGTTAAACCATTTGGCCAGGAGAGCCCTTTTATGCAGACTTTTGCCAGATTTCGATACCCAAAATTTTTGCGATTTTCACAGAATTTTTTTCAAAAGCCGATTCCAAAGCAACTAATAGAGCTTTGCGATCGCAATCACTTCCAGAATCTGCCCCACGAAGTCTACTTTCATGATAAAGCACGAGGGACCTGCCAAAGTTAAACCATTTGGCCAGGAGAGCCCTTTTTTGAAGGCATGTGCTCGATTTCGTCGCCAAATTTTTTTGTCGAATTTTACGACATCTCATTTTTAAAAGTCGATTCCACAGCAGCTAATAGAGCTTTGCGATCGCAATCACTTCCAGAATGTGCAAAAGATATTCTAGTTTCATAACAGACCAGCAGGGACCTGCCAAAGTTAAACCATTTGGCCAGGAGAGCCCTTTTATGCAGACTTTTGCCAGATTTCGATACCCAAAATTTTTGCGATTTTCACAGAATTTTTTTCAAAAGCCGATTCCAAAGCAACTAATAGAGCTTTGCGATCGCAATCACTTCCAGAATCTGCCCCACGAAGTCTACTTTCATGATAAAGCACGAGGGACCTGCCAAAGTTAAACCATTTGGCCAGGAGAGCCCTTTTTTGAAGGCATGTGCTCGATTTCGTCGCCAAATTTTTTTGTCGAATTTTACGACATCTCATTTTTAAAAGTCGATTCCACAGCAGCTAATAGAGCTTTGCGATCGCAATCACTTCCAGAATGTGCAAAAGATATTCTAGTTTCATAACAGACCAGCAGGGACCTGCCAAAGTTAAACCATTTGGCCAGGAGAGCCCTTTTATGCAGACTTTTGCCAGATTTCGATACCCAAAATTTTTGCGATTTTCACAGAATTTTTTTCAAAAGCCGATTCCAAAGCAACTAATAGAGCTTTGCGATCGCAATCACTTCCAGAATCTGCCCCACGAAGTCTACTTTCATGATAAAGCACGAGGGACCTGCCAAAGTTAAACCATTTGGCCAGGAGAGCCCTTTTTTGAAGGCATGTGCTCGATTTCGTCGCCAAATTTTTTTGTCGAATTTTACGACATCTCATTTTTAAAAGTCGATTCCACAGCAGCTAATAGAGCTTTGCGATCGCAATCACTTCCAGAATGTGCAAAAGATATTCTAGTTTCATAACAGACCAGCAGGGACCTGCCAAAGTTAAACCATTTGGCCAGGAGAGCCCTTTTATGCAGACTTTTGCCAGATTTCGATACCCAAAATTTTTGCGATTTTCACAGAATTTTTTTCAAAAGCCGATTCCAAAGCAACTAATAGAGCTTTGCGATCGCAATCACTTCCAGAATCTGCCCCACGAAGTCTACTTTCATGATAAAGCACGAGGGACCTGCCAAAGTTAAACCATTTGGCCAGGAGAGCCCTTTTTTGAAGGCATGTGCTCGATTTCGTCGCCAAATTTTTTTGTCGAATTTTACGACATCTCATTTTTAAAAGTCGATTCCACAGCAGCTAATAGAGCTTTGCGATCGCAATCACTTCCAGAATGTGCAAAAGATATTCTAGTTTCATAACAGACCAGCAGGGACCTGCCAAAGTTAAACCATTTGGCCAGGAGAGCCCTTTTATGCAGACTTTTGCCAGATTTCGATACCCAAAATTTTTGCGATTTTCACAGAATTTTTTTCAAAAGCCGATTCCAAAGCAACTAATAGAGCTTTGCGATCGCAATCACTTCCAGAATCTGCCCCACGAAGTCTACTTTCATGATAAAGCACGAGGGACCTGCCAAAGTTAAACCATTTGGCCAGGAGAGCCCTTTTTTGAAGGCATGTGCTCGATTTCGTCGCCAAATTTTTTTGTCGAATTTTACGACATCTCATTTTTAAAAGTCGATTCCACAGCAGCTAATAGAGCTTTGCGATCGCAATCACTTCCAGAATGTGCAAAAGATATTCTAGTTTCATAACAGACCAGCAGGGACCTGCCAAAGTTAAACCATTTGGCCAGGAGAGCCCTTTTATGCAGACTTTTGCCAGATTTCGATACCCAAAATTTTTGCGATTTTCACAGAATTTTTTTCAAAAGCCGATTCCAAAGCAACTAATAGAGCTTTGCGATCGCAATCACTTCCAGAATCTGCCCCACGAAGTCTACTTTCATGATAAAGCACGAGGGACCTGCCAAAGTTAAACCATTTGGCCAGGAGAGCCCTTTTTTGAAGGCATGTGCTCGATTTCGTCGCCAAATTTTTTTGTCGAATTTTACGACATCTCATTTTTAAAAGTCGATTCCACAGCAGCTAATAGAGCTTTGCGATCGCAATCACTTCCAGAATGTGCAAAAGATATTCTAGTTTCATAACAGACCAGCAGGGACCTGCCAAAGTTAAACCATTTGGCCAGGAGAGCCCTTTTATGCAGACTTTTGCCAGATTTCGATACCCAAAATTTTTGCGATTTTCACAGAATTTTTTTCAAAAGCCGATTCCAAAGCAACTAATAGAGCTTTGCGATCGCAATCACTTCCAGAATCTGCCCCACGAAGTCTACTTTCATGATAAAGCACGAGGGACCTGCCAAAGTTAAACCATTTGGCCAGGAGAGCCCTTTTTTGAAGGCATGTGCTCGATTTCGTCGCCAAATTTTTTTGTCGAATTTTACGACATCTCATTTTTAAAAGTCGATTCCACAGCAGCTAATAGAGCTTTGCGATCGCAATCACTTCCAGAATGTGCAAAAGATATTCTAGTTTCATAACAGACCAGCAGGGACCTGCCAAAGTTAAACCATTTGGCCAGGAGAGCCCTTTTATGCAGACTTTTGCCAGATTTCGATACCCAAAATTTTTGCGATTTTCACAGAATTTTTTTCAAAAGCCGATTCCAAAGCAACTAATAGAGCTTTGCGATCGCAATCACTTCCAGAATCTGCCCCACGAAGTCTACTTTCATGATAAAGCACGAGGGACCTGCCAAAGTTAAACCATTTGGCCAGGAGAGCCCTTTTTTGAAGGCATGTGCTCGATTTCGTCGCCAAATTTTTTTGTCGAATTTTACGACATCTCATTTTTAAAAGTCGATTCCACAGCAGCTAATAGAGCTTTGCGATCGCAATCACTTCCAGAATGTGCAAAAGATATTCTAGTTTCATAACAGACCAGCAGGGACCTGCCAAAGTTAAACCATTTGGCCAGGAGAGCCCTTTTATGCAGACTTTTGCCAGATTTCGATACCCAAAATTTTTGCGATTTTCACAGAATTTTTTTCAAAAGCCGATTCCAAAGCAACTAATAGAGCTTTGCGATCGCAATCACTTCCAGAATCTGCCCCACGAAGTCTACTTTCATGATAAAGCACGAGGGACCTGCCAAAGTTAAACCATTTGGCCAGGAGAGCCCTTTTTTGAAGGCATGTGCTCGATTTCGTCGCCAAATTTTTTTGTCGAATTTTACGACATCTCATTTTTAAAAGTCGATTCCACAGCAGCTAATAGAGCTTTGCGATCGCAATCACTTCCAGAATGTGCAAAAGATATTCTAGTTTCATAACAGACCAGCAGGGACCTGCCAAAGTTAAACCATTTGGCCAGGAGAGCCCTTTTATGCAGACTTTTGCCAGATTTCGATACCCAAAATTTTTGCGATTTTCACAGAATTTTTTTCAAAAGCCGATTCCAAAGCAACTAATAGAGCTTTGCGATCGCAATCACTTCCAGAATCTGCCCCACGAAGTCTACTTTCATGATAAAGCACGAGGGACCTGCCAAAGTTAAACCATTTGGCCAGGAGAGCCCTTTTTTGAAGGCATGTGCTCGATTTCGTCGCCAAATTTTTTTGTCGAATTTTACGACATCTCATTTTTAAAAGTCGATTCCACAGCAGCTAATAGAGCTTTGCGATCGCAATCACTTCCAGAATGTGCAAAAGATATTCTAGTTTCATAACAGACCAGCAGGGACCTGCCAAAGTTAAACCATTTGGCCAGGAGAGCCCTTTTATGCAGACTTTTGCCAGATTTCGATACCCAAAATTTTTGCGATTTTCACAGAATTTTTTTCAAAAGCCGATTCCAAAGCAACTAATAGAGCTTTGCGATCGCAATCACTTCCAGAATCTGCCCCACGAAGTCTACTTTCATGATAAAGCACGAGGGACCTGCCAAAGTTAAACCATTTGGCCAGGAGAGCCCTTTTTTGAAGGCATGTGCTCGATTTCGTCGCCAAATTTTTTTGTCGAATTTTACGACATCTCATTTTTAAAAGTCGATTCCACAGCAGCTAATAGAGCTTTGCGATCGCAATCACTTCCAGAATGTGCAAAAGATATTCTAGTTTCATAACAGACCAGCAGGGACCTGCCAAAGTTAAACCATTTGGCCAGGAGAGCCCTTTTATGCAGACTTTTGCCAGATTTCGATACCCAAAATTTTTGCGATTTTCACAGAATTTTTTTCAAAAGCCGATTCCAAAGCAACTAATAGAGCTTTGCGATCGCAATCACTTCCAGAATCTGCCCCACGAAGTCTACTTTCATGATAAAGCACGAGGGACCTGCCAAAGTTAAACCATTTGGCCAGGAGAGCCCTTTTTTGAAGGCATGTGCTCGATTTCGTCGCCAAATTTTTTTGTCGAATTTTACGACATCTCATTTTTAAAAGTCGATTCCACAGCAGCTAATAGAGCTTTGCGATCGCAATCACTTCCAGAATGTGCAAAAGATATTCTAGTTTCATAACAGACCAGCAGGGACCTGCCAAAGTTAAACCATTTGGCCAGGAGAGCCCTTTTATGCAGACTTTTGCCAGATTTCGATACCCAAAATTTTTGCGATTTTCACAGAATTTTTTTCAAAAGCCGATTCCAAAGCAACTAATAGAGCTTTGCGATCGCAATCACTTCCAGAATCTGCCCCACGAAGTCTACTTTCATGATAAAGCACGAGGGACCTGCCAAAGTTAAACCATTTGGCCAGGAGAGCCCTTTTTTGAAGGCATGTGCTCGATTTCGTCGCCAAATTTTTTTGTCGAATTTTACGACATCTCATTTTTAAAAGTCGATTCCACAGCAGCTAATAGAGCTTTGCGATCGCAATCACTTCCAGAATGTGCAAAAGATATTCTAGTTTCATAACAGACCAGCAGGGACCTGCCAAAGTTAAACCATTTGGCCAGGAGAGCCCTTTTATGCAGACTTTTGCCAGATTTCGATACCCAAAATTTTTGCGATTTTCACAGAATTTTTTTCAAAAGCCGATTCCAAAGCAACTAATAGAGCTTTGCGATCGCAATCACTTCCAGAATCTGCCCCACGAAGTCTACTTTCATGATAAAGCACGAGGGACCTGCCAAAGTTAAACCATTTGGCCAGGAGAGCCCTTTTTTGAAGGCATGTGCTCGATTTCGTCGCCAAATTTTTTTGTCGAATTTTACGACATCTCATTTTTAAAAGTCGATTCCACAGCAGCTAATAGAGCTTTGCGATCGCAATCACTTCCAGAATGTGCAAAAGATATTCTAGTTTCATAACAGACCAGCAGGGACCTGCCAAAGTTAAACCATTTGGCCAGGAGAGCCCTTTTATGCAGACTTTTGCCAGATTTCGATACCCAAAATTTTTGCGATTTTCACAGAATTTTTTTCAAAAGCCGATTCCAAAGCAACTAATAGAGCTTTGCGATCGCAATCACTTCCAGAATCTGCCCCACGAAGTCTACTTTCATGATAAAGCACGAGGGACCTGCCAAAGTTAAACCATTTGGCCAGGAGAGCCCTTTTTTGAAGGCATGTGCTCGATTTCGTCGCCAAATTTTTTTGTCGAATTTTACGACATCTCATTTTTAAAAGTCGATTCCACAGCAGCTAATAGAGCTTTGCGATCGCAATCACTTCCAGAATGTGCAAAAGATATTCTAGTTTCATAACAGACCAGCAGGGACCTGCCAAAGTTAAACCATTTGGCCAGGAGAGCCCTTTTATGCAGACTTTTGCCAGATTTCGATACCCAAAATTTTTGCGATTTTCACAGAATTTTTTTCAAAAGCCGATTCCAAAGCAACTAATAGAGCTTTGCGATCGCAATCACTTCCAGAATCTGCCCCACGAAGTCTACTTTCATGATAAAGCACGAGGGACCTGCCAAAGTTAAACCATTTGGCCAGGAGAGCCCTTTTTTGAAGGCATGTGCTCGATTTCGTCGCCAAATTTTTTTGTCGAATTTTACGACATCTCATTTTTAAAAGTCGATTCCACAGCAGCTAATAGAGCTTTGCGATCGCAATCACTTCCAGAATGTGCAAAAGATATTCTAGTTTCATAACAGACCAGCAGGGACCTGCCAAAGTTAAACCATTTGGCCAGGAGAGCCCTTTTATGCAGACTTTTGCCAGATTTCGATACCCAAAATTTTTGCGATTTTCACAGAATTTTTTTCAAAAGCCGATTCCAAAGCAACTAATAGAGCTTTGCGATCGCAATCACTTCCAGAATCTGCCCCACGAAGTCTACTTTCATGATAAAGCACGAGGGACCTGCCAAAGTTAAACCATTTGGCCAGGAGAGCCCTTTTTTGAAGGCATGTGCTCGATTTCGTCGCCAAATTTTTTTGTCGAATTTTACGACATCTCATTTTTAAAAGTCGATTCCACAGCAGCTAATAGAGCTTTGCGATCGCAATCACTTCCAGAATGTGCAAAAGATATTCTAGTTTCATAACAGACCAGCAGGGACCTGCCAAAGTTAAACCATTTGGCCAGGAGAGCCCTTTTATGCAGACTTTTGCCAGATTTCGATACCCAAAATTTTTGCGATTTTCACAGAATTTTTTTCAAAAGCCGATTCCAAAGCAACTAATAGAGCTTTGCGATCGCAATCACTTCCAGAATCTGCCCCACGAAGTCTACTTTCATGATAAAGCACGAGGGACCTGCCAAAGTTAAACCATTTGGCCAGGAGAGCCCTTTTTTGAAGGCATGTGCTCGATTTCGTCGCCAAATTTTTTTGTCGAATTTTACGACATCTCATTTTTAAAAGTCGATTCCACAGCAGCTAATAGAGCTTTGCGATCGCAATCACTTCCAGAATGTGCAAAAGATATTCTAGTTTCATAACAGACCAGCAGGGACCTGCCAAAGTTAAACCATTTGGCCAGGAGAGCCCTTTTATGCAGACTTTTGCCAGATTTCGATACCCAAAATTTTTGCGATTTTCACAGAATTTTTTTCAAAAGCCGATTCCAAAGCAACTAATAGAGCTTTGCGATCGCAATCACTTCCAGAATCTGCCCCACGAAGTCTACTTTCATGATAAAGCACGAGGGACCTGCCAAAGTTAAACCATTTGGCCAGGAGAGCCCTTTTTTGAAGGCATGTGCTCGATTTCGTCGCCAAATTTTTTTGTCGAATTTTACGACATCTCATTTTTAAAAGTCGATTCCACAGCAGCTAATAGAGCTTTGCGATCGCAATCACTTCCAGAATGTGCAAAAGATATTCTAGTTTCATAACAGACCAGCAGGGACCTGCCAAAGTTAAACCATTTGGCCAGGAGAGCCCTTTTATGCAGACTTTTGCCAGATTTCGATACCCAAAATTTTTGCGATTTTCACAGAATTTTTTTCAAAAGCCGATTCCAAAGCAACTAATAGAGCTTTGCGATCGCAATCACTTCCAGAATCTGCCCCACGAAGTCTACTTTCATGATAAAGCACGAGGGACCTGCCAAAGTTAAACCATTTGGCCAGGAGAGCCCTTTTTTGAAGGCATGTGCTCGATTTCGTCGCCAAATTTTTTTGTCGAATTTTACGACATCTCATTTTTAAAAGTCGATTCCACAGCAGCTAATAGAGCTTTGCGATCGCAATCACTTCCAGAATGTGCAAAAGATATTCTAGTTTCATAACAGACCAGCAGGGACCTGCCAAAGTTAAACCATTTGGCCAGGAGAGCCCTTTTATGCAGACTTTTGCCAGATTTCGATACCCAAAATTTTTGCGATTTTCACAGAATTTTTTTCAAAAGCCGATTCCAAAGCAACTAATAGAGCTTTGCGATCGCAATCACTTCCAGAATCTGCCCCACGAAGTCTACTTTCATGATAAAGCACGAGGGACCTGCCAAAGTTAAACCATTTGGCCAGGAGAGCCCTTTTTTGAAGGCATGTGCTCGATTTCGTCGCCAAATTTTTTTGTCGAATTTTACGACATCTCATTTTTAAAAGTCGATTCCACAGCAGCTAATAGAGCTTTGCGATCGCAATCACTTCCAGAATGTGCAAAAGATATTCTAGTTTCATAACAGACCAGCAGGGACCTGCCAAAGTTAAACCATTTGGCCAGGAGAGCCCTTTTATGCAGACTTTTGCCAGATTTCGATACCCAAAATTTTTGCGATTTTCACAGAATTTTTTTCAAAAGCCGATTCCAAAGCAACTAATAGAGCTTTGCGATCGCAATCACTTCCAGAATCTGCCCCACGAAGTCTACTTTCATGATAAAGCACGAGGGACCTGCCAAAGTTAAACCATTTGGCCAGGAGAGCCCTTTTTTGAAGGCATGTGCTCGATTTCGTCGCCAAATTTTTTTGTCGAATTTTACGACATCTCATTTTTAAAAGTCGATTCCACAGCAGCTAATAGAGCTTTGCGATCGCAATCACTTCCAGAATGTGCAAAAGATATTCTAGTTTCATAACAGACCAGCAGGGACCTGCCAAAGTTAAACCATTTGGCCAGGAGAGCCCTTTTATGCAGACTTTTGCCAGATTTCGATACCCAAAATTTTTGCGATTTTCACAGAATTTTTTTCAAAAGCCGATTCCAAAGCAACTAATAGAGCTTTGCGATCGCAATCACTTCCAGAATCTGCCCCACGAAGTCTACTTTCATGATAAAGCACGAGGGACCTGCCAAAGTTAAACCATTTGGCCAGGAGAGCCCTTTTTTGAAGGCATGTGCTCGATTTCGTCGCCAAATTTTTTTGTCGAATTTTACGACATCTCATTTTTAAAAGTCGATTCCACAGCAGCTAATAGAGCTTTGCGATCGCAATCACTTCCAGAATGTGCAAAAGATATTCTAGTTTCATAACAGACCAGCAGGGACCTGCCAAAGTTAAACCATTTGGCCAGGAGAGCCCTTTTATGCAGACTTTTGCCAGATTTCGATACCCAAAATTTTTGCGATTTTCACAGAATTTTTTTCAAAAGCCGATTCCAAAGCAACTAATAGAGCTTTGCGATCGCAATCACTTCCAGAATCTGCCCCACGAAGTCTACTTTCATGATAAAGCACGAGGGACCTGCCAAAGTTAAACCATTTGGCCAGGAGAGCCCTTTTTTGAAGGCATGTGCTCGATTTCGTCGCCAAATTTTTTTGTCGAATTTTACGACATCTCATTTTTAAAAGTCGATTCCACAGCAGCTAATAGAGCTTTGCGATCGCAATCACTTCCAGAATGTGCAAAAGATATTCTAGTTTCATAACAGACCAGCAGGGACCTGCCAAAGTTAAACCATTTGGCCAGGAGAGCCCTTTTATGCAGACTTTTGCCAGATTTCGATACCCAAAATTTTTGCGATTTTCACAGAATTTTTTTCAAAAGCCGATTCCAAAGCAACTAATAGAGCTTTGCGATCGCAATCACTTCCAGAATCTGCCCCACGAAGTCTACTTTCATGATAAAGCACGAGGGACCTGCCAAAGTTAAACCATTTGGCCAGGAGAGCCCTTTTTTGAAGGCATGTGCTCGATTTCGTCGCCAAATTTTTTTGTCGAATTTTACGACATCTCATTTTTAAAAGTCGATTCCACAGCAGCTAATAGAGCTTTGCGATCGCAATCACTTCCAGAATGTGCAAAAGATATTCTAGTTTCATAACAGACCAGCAGGGACCTGCCAAAGTTAAACCATTTGGCCAGGAGAGCCCTTTTATGCAGACTTTTGCCAGATTTCGATACCCAAAATTTTTGCGATTTTCACAGAATTTTTTTCAAAAGCCGATTCCAAAGCAACTAATAGAGCTTTGCGATCGCAATCACTTCCAGAATCTGCCCCACGAAGTCTACTTTCATGATAAAGCACGAGGGACCTGCCAAAGTTAAACCATTTGGCCAGGAGAGCCCTTTTTTGAAGGCATGTGCTCGATTTCGTCGCCAAATTTTTTTGTCGAATTTTACGACATCTCATTTTTAAAAGTCGATTCCACAGCAGCTAATAGAGCTTTGCGATCGCAATCACTTCCAGAATGTGCAAAAGATATTCTAGTTTCATAACAGACCAGCAGGGACCTGCCAAAGTTAAACCATTTGGCCAGGAGAGCCCTTTTATGCAGACTTTTGCCAGATTTCGATACCCAAAATTTTTGCGATTTTCACAGAATTTTTTTCAAAAGCCGATTCCAAAGCAACTAATAGAGCTTTGCGATCGCAATCACTTCCAGAATCTGCCCCACGAAGTCTACTTTCATGATAAAGCACGAGGGACCTGCCAAAGTTAAACCATTTGGCCAGGAGAGCCCTTTTTTGAAGGCATGTGCTCGATTTCGTCGCCAAATTTTTTTGTCGAATTTTACGACATCTCATTTTTAAAAGTCGATTCCACAGCAGCTAATAGAGCTTTGCGATCGCAATCACTTCCAGAATGTGCAAAAGATATTCTAGTTTCATAACAGACCAGCAGGGACCTGCCAAAGTTAAACCATTTGGCCAGGAGAGCCCTTTTATGCAGACTTTTGCCAGATTTCGATACCCAAAATTTTTGCGATTTTCACAGAATTTTTTTCAAAAGCCGATTCCAAAGCAACTAATAGAGCTTTGCGATCGCAATCACTTCCAGAATCTGCCCCACGAAGTCTACTTGCATGATAAAGCACGAGGGACCTGCCAAAGTTAAACCATTTGGCCAGGAGAGCCCTTTTTTGAAGGCATGTGCTCGATTTCGTCGCCAAATTTTTTTGTCGAATTTTACGACATCTCATTTTTAAAAGTCGATTCCACAGCAGCTAATAGAGCTTTGCGATCGCAATCACTTCCAGAATGTGCAAAAGATATTCTAGTTTCATAACAGACCAGCAGGGACCTGCCAAAGTTAAACCATTTGGCCAGGAGAGCCCTTTTATGCAGACTTTTGCCAGATTTCGATACCCAAAATTTTTGCGATTTTCACAGAATTTTTTTCAAAAGCCGATTCCAAAGCAACTAATAGAGCTTTGCGATCGCAATCACTTCCAGAATCTGCCCCACGAAGTCTACTTTCATGATAAAGCACGAGGGACCTGCCAAAGTTAAACCATTTGGCCAGGAGAGCCCTTTTTTGAAGGCATGTGCTCGATTTCGTCGCCAAATTTTTTTGTCGAATTTTACGACATCTCATTTTTAAAAGTCGATTCCACAGCAGCTAATAGAGCTTTGCGATCGCAATCACTTCCAGAATGTGCAAAAGATATTCTAGTTTCATAACAGACCAGCAGGGACCTGCCAAAGTTAAACCATTTGGCCAGGAGAGCCCTTTTATGCAGACTTTTGCCAGATTTCGATACCCAAAATTTTTGCGATTTTCACAGAATTTTTTTCAAAAGCCGATTCCAAAGCAACTAATAGAGCTTTGCGATCGCAATCACTTCCAGAATCTGCCCCACGAAGTCTACTTTCATGATAAAGCACGAGGGACCTGCCAAAGTTAAACCATTTGGCCAGGAGAGCCCTTTTTTGAAGGCATGTGCTCGATTTCGTCGCCAAATTTTTTTGTCGAATTTTACGACATCTCATTTTTAAAAGTCGATTCCACAGCAGCTAATAGAGCTTTGCGATCGCAATCACTTCCAGAATGTGCAAAAGATATTCTAGTTTCATAACAGACCAGCAGGGACCTGCCAAAGTTAAACCATTTGGCCAGGAGAGCCCTTTTATGCAGACTTTTGCCAGATTTCGATACCCAAAATTTTTGCGATTTTCACAGAATTTTTTTCAAAAGCCGATTCCAAAGCAACTAATAGAGCTTTGCGATCGCAATCACTTCCAGAATCTGCCCCACGAAGTCTACTTTCATGATAAAGCACGAGGGACCTGCCAAAGTTAAACCATTTGGCCAGGAGAGCCCTTTTTTGAAGGCATGTGCTCGATTTCGTCGCCAAATTTTTTTGTCGAATTTTACGACATCTCATTTTTAAAAGTCGATTCCACAGCAGCTAATAGAGCTTTGCGATCGCAATCACTTCCAGAATGTGCAAAAGATATTCTAGTTTCATAACAGACCAGCAGGGACCTGCCAAAGTTAAACCATTTGGCCAGGAGAGCCCTTTTATGCAGACTTTTGCCAGATTTCGATACCCAAAATTTTTGCGATTTTCACAGAATTTTTTTCAAAAGCCGATTCCAAAGCAACTAATAGAGCTTTGCGATCGCAATCACTTCCAGAATCTGCCCCACGAAGTCTACTTTCATGATAAAGCACGAGGGACCTGCCAAAGTTAAACCATTTGGCCAGGAGAGCCCTTTTTTGAAGGCATGTGCTCGATTTCGTCGCCAAATTTTTTTGTCGAATTTTACGACATCTCATTTTTAAAAGTCGATTCCACAGCAGCTAATAGAGCTTTGCGATCGCAATCACTTCCAGAATGTGCAAAAGATATTCTAGTTTCATAACAGACCAGCAGGGACCTGCCAAAGTTAAACCATTTGGCCAGGAGAGCCCTTTTATGCAGACTTTTGCCAGATTTCGATACCCAAAATTTTTGCGATTTTCACAGAATTTTTTTCAAAAGCCGATTCCAAAGCAACTAATAGAGCTTTGCGATCGCAATCACTTCCAGAATCTGCCCCACGAAGTCTACTTTCATGATAAAGCACGAGGGACCTGCCAAAGTTAAACCATTTGGCCAGGAGAGCCCTTTTTTGAAGGCATGTGCTCGATTTCGTCGCCAAATTTTTTTGTCGAATTTTACGACATCTCATTTTTAAAAGTCGATTCCACAGCAGCTAATAGAGCTTTGCGATCGCAATCACTTCCAGAATGTGCAAAAGATATTCTAGTTTCATAACAGACCAGCAGGGACCTGCCAAAGTTAAACCATTTGGCCAGGAGAGCCCTTTTATGCAGACTTTTGCCAGATTTCGATACCCAAAATTTTTGCGATTTTCACAGAATTTTTTTCAAAAGCCGATTCCAAAGCAACTAATAGAGCTTTGCGATCGCAATCACTTCCAGAATCTGCCCCACGAAGTCTACTTTCATGATAAAGCACGAGGGACCTGCCAAAGTTAAACCATTTGGCCAGGAGAGCCCTTTTTTGAAGGCATGTGCTCGATTTCGTCGCCAAATTTTTTTGTCGAATTTTACGACATCTCATTTTTAAAAGTCGATTCCACAGCAGCTAATAGAGCTTTGCGATCGCAATCACTTCCAGAATGTGCAAAAGATATTCTAGTTTCATAACAGACCAGCAGGGACCTGCCAAAGTTAAACCATTTGGCCAGGAGAGCCCTTTTATGCAGACTTTTGCCAGATTTCGATACCCAAAATTTTTGCGATTTTCACAGAATTTTTTTCAAAAGCCGATTCCAAAGCAACTAATAGAGCTTTGCGATCGCAATCACTTCCAGAATCTGCCCCACGAAGTCTACTTTCATGATAAAGCACGAGGGACCTGCCAAAGTTAAACCATTTGGCCAGGAGAGCCCTTTTTTGAAGGCATGTGCTCGATTTCGTCGCCAAATTTTTTTGTCGAATTTTACGACATCTCATTTTTAAAAGTCGATTCCACAGCAGCTAATAGAGCTTTGCGATCGCAATCACTTCCAGAATGTGCAAAAGATATTCTAGTTTCATAACAGACCAGCAGGGACCTGCCAAAGTTAAACCATTTGGCCAGGAGAGCCCTTTTATGCAGACTTTTGCCAGATTTCGATACCCAAAATTTTTGCGATTTTCACAGAATTTTTTTCAAAAGCCGATTCCAAAGCAACTAATAGAGCTTTGCGATCGCAATCACTTCCAGAATCTGCCCCACGAAGTCTACTTTCATGATAAAGCACGAGGGACCTGCCAAAGTTAAACCATTTGGCCAGGAGAGCCCTTTTTTGAAGGCATGTGCTCGATTTCGTCGCCAAATTTTTTTGTCGAATTTTACGACATCTCATTTTTAAAAGTCGATTCCACAGCAGCTAATAGAGCTTTGCGATCGCAATCACTTCCAGAATGTGCAAAAGATATTCTAGTTTCATAACAGACCAGCAGGGACCTGCCAAAGTTAAACCATTTGGCCAGGAGAGCCCTTTTATGCAGACTTTTGCCAGATTTCGATACCCAAAATTTTTGCGATTTTCACAGAATTTTTTTCAAAAGCCGATTCCAAAGCAACTAATAGAGCTTTGCGATCGCAATCACTTCCAGAATCTGCCCCACGAAGTCTACTTTCATGATAAAGCACGAGGGACCTGCCAAAGTTAAACCATTTGGCCAGGAGAGCCCTTTTTTGAAGGCATGTGCTCGATTTCGTCGCCAAATTTTTTTGTCGAATTTTACGACATCTCATTTTTAAAAGTCGATTCCACAGCAGCTAATAGAGCTTTGCGATCGCAATCACTTCCAGAATGTGCAAAAGATATTCTAGTTTCATAACAGACCAGCAGGGACCTGCCAAAGTTAAACCATTTGGCCAGGAGAGCCCTTTTATGCAGACTTTTGCCAGATTTCGATACCCAAAATTTTTGCGATTTTCACAGAATTTTTTTCAAAAGCCGATTCCAAAGCAACTAATAGAGCTTTGCGATCGCAATCACTTCCAGAATCTGCCCCACGAAGTCTACTTTCATGATAAAGCACGAGGGACCTGCCAAAGTTAAACCATTTGGCCAGGAGAGCCCTTTTTTGAAGGCATGTGCTCGATTTCGTCGCCAAATTTTTTTGTCGAATTTTACGACATCTCATTTTTAAAAGTCGATTCCACAGCAGCTAATAGAGCTTTGCGATCGCAATCACTTCCAGAATGTGCAAAAGATATTCTAGTTTCATAACAGACCAGCAGGGACCTGCCAAAGTTAAACCATTTGGCCAGGAGAGCCCTTTTATGCAGACTTTTGCCAGATTTCGATACCCAAAATTTTTGCGATTTTCACAGAATTTTTTTCAAAAGCCGATTCCAAAGCAACTAATAGAGCTTTGCGATCGCAATCACTTCCAGAATCTGCCCCACGAAGTCTACTTTCATGATAAAGCACGAGGGACCTGCCAAAGTTAAACCATTTGGCCAGGAGAGCCCTTTTTTGAAGGCATGTGCTCGATTTCGTCGCCAAATTTTTTTGTCGAATTTTACGACATCTCATTTTTAAAAGTCGATTCCACAGCAGCTAATAGAGCTTTGCGATCGCAATCACTTCCAGAATGTGCAAAAGATATTCTAGTTTCATAACAGACCAGCAGGGACCTGCCAAAGTTAAACCATTTGGCCAGGAGAGCCCTTTTATGCAGACTTTTGCCAGATTTCGATACCCAAAATTTTTGCGATTTTCACAGAATTTTTTTCAAAAGCCGATTCCAAAGCAACTAATAGAGCTTTGCGATCGCAATCACTTCCAGAATCTGCCCCACGAAGTCTACTTTCATGATAAAGCACGAGGGACCTGCCAAAGTTAAACCATTTGGCCAGGAGAGCCCTTTTTTGAAGGCATGTGCTCGATTTCGTCGCCAAATTTTTTTGTCGAATTTTACGACATCTCATTTTTAAAAGTCGATTCCACAGCAGCTAATAGAGCTTTGCGATCGCAATCACTTCCAGAATGTGCAAAAGATATTCTAGTTTCATAACAGACCAGCAGGGACCTGCCAAAGTTAAACCATTTGGCCAGGAGAGCCCTTTTATGCAGACTTTTGCCAGATTTCGATACCCAAAATTTTTGCGATTTTCACAGAATTTTTTTCAAAAGCCGATTCCAAAGCAACTAATAGAGCTTTGCGATCGCAATCACTTCCAGAATCTGCCCCACGAAGTCTACTTTCATGATAAAGCACGAGGGACCTGCCAAAGTTAAACCATTTGGCCAGGAGAGCCCTTTTTTGAAGGCATGTGCTCGATTTCGTCGCCAAATTTTTTTGTCGAATTTTACGACATCTCATTTTTAAAAGTCGATTCCACAGCAGCTAATAGAGCTTTGCGATCGCAATCACTTCCAGAATGTGCAAAAGATATTCTAGTTTCATAACAGACCAGCAGGGACCTGCCAAAGTTAAACCATTTGGCCAGGAGAGCCCTTTTATGCAGACTTTTGCCAGATTTCGATACCCAAAATTTTTGCGATTTTCACAGAATTTTTTTCAAAAGCCGATTCCAAAGCAACTAATAGAGCTTTGCGATCGCAATCACTTCCAGAATCTGCCCCACGAAGTCTACTTTCATGATAAAGCACGAGGGACCTGCCAAAGTTAAACCATTTGGCCAGGAGAGCCCTTTTTTGAAGGCATGTGCTCGATTTCGTCGCCAAATTTTTTTGTCGAATTTTACGACATCTCATTTTTAAAAGTCGATTCCACAGCAGCTAATAGAGCTTTGCGATCGCAATCACTTCCAGAATGTGCAAAAGATATTCTAGTTTCATAACAGACCAGCAGGGACCTGCCAAAGTTAAACCATTTGGCCAGGAGAGCCCTTTTATGCAGACTTTTGCCAGATTTCGATACCCAAAATTTTTGCGATTTTCACAGAATTTTTTTCAAAAGCCGATTCCAAAGCAACTAATAGAGCTTTGCGATCGCAATCACTTCCAGAATCTGCCCCACGAAGTCTACTTTCATGATAAAGCACGAGGGACCTGCCAAAGTTAAACCATTTGGCCAGGAGAGCCCTTTTTTGAAGGCATGTGCTCGATTTCGTCGCCAAATTTTTTTGTCGAATTTTACGACATCTCATTTTTAAAAGTCGATTCCACAGCAGCTAATAGAGCTTTGCGATCGCAATCACTTCCAGAATGTGCAAAAGATATTCTAGTTTCATAACAGACCAGCAGGGACCTGCCAAAGTTAAACCATTTGGCCAGGAGAGCCCTTTTATGCAGACTTTTGCCAGATTTCGATACCCAAAATTTTTGCGATTTTCACAGAATTTTTTTCAAAAGCCGATTCCAAAGCAACTAATAGAGCTTTGCGATCGCAATCACTTCCAGAATCTGCCCCACGAAGTCTACTTTCATGATAAAGCACGAGGGACCTGCCAAAGTTAAACCATTTGGCCAGGAGAGCCCTTTTTTGAAGGCATGTGCTCGATTTCGTCGCCAAATTTTTTTGTCGAATTTTACGACATCTCATTTTTAAAAGTCGATTCCACAGCAGCTAATAGAGCTTTGCGATCGCAATCACTTCCAGAATGTGCAAAAGATATTCTAGTTTCATAACAGACCAGCAGGGACCTGCCAAAGTTAAACCATTTGGCCAGGAGAGCCCTTTTATGCAGACTTTTGCCAGATTTCGATACCCAAAATTTTTGCGATTTTCACAGAATTTTTTTCAAAAGCCGATTCCAAAGCAACTAATAGAGCTTTGCGATCGCAATCACTTCCAGAATCTGCCCCACGAAGTCTACTTTCATGATAAAGCACGAGGGACCTGCCAAAGTTAAACCATTTGGCCAGGAGAGCCCTTTTTTGAAGGCATGTGCTCGATTTCGTCGCCAAATTTTTTTGTCGAATTTTACGACATCTCATTTTTAAAAGTCGATTCCACAGCAGCTAATAGAGCTTTGCGATCGCAATCACTTCCAGAATGTGCAAAAGATATTCTAGTTTCATAACAGACCAGCAGGGACCTGCCAAAGTTAAACCATTTGGCCAGGAGAGCCCTTTTATGCAGACTTTTGCCAGATTTCGATACCCAAAATTTTTGCGATTTTCACAGAATTTTTTTCAAAAGCCGATTCCAAAGCAACTAATAGAGCTTTGCGATCGCAATCACTTCCAGAATCTGCCCCACGAAGTCTACTTTCATGATAAAGCACGAGGGACCTGCCAAAGTTAAACCATTTGGCCAGGAGAGCCCTTTTTTGAAGGCATGTGCTCGATTTCGTCGCCAAATTTTTTTGTCGAATTTTACGACATCTCATTTTTAAAAGTCGATTCCACAGCAGCTAATAGAGCTTTGCGATCGCAATCACTTCCAGAATGTGCAAAAGATATTCTAGTTTCATAACAGACCAGCAGGGACCTGCCAAAGTTAAACCATTTGGCCAGGAGAGCCCTTTTATGCAGACTTTTGCCAGATTTCGATACCCAAAATTTTTGCGATTTTCACAGAATTTTTTTCAAAAGCCGATTCCAAAGCAACTAATAGAGCTTTGCGATCGCAATCACTTCCAGAATCTGCCCCACGAAGTCTACTTTCATGATAAAGCACGAGGGACCTGCCAAAGTTAAACCATTTGGCCAGGAGAGCCCTTTTTTGAAGGCATGTGCTCGATTTCGTCGCCAAATTTTTTTGTCGAATTTTACGACATCTCATTTTTAAAAGTCGATTCCACAGCAGCTAATAGAGCTTTGCGATCGCAATCACTTCCAGAATGTGCAAAAGATATTCTAGTTTCATAACAGACCAGCAGGGACCTGCCAAAGTTAAACCATTTGGCCAGGAGAGCCCTTTTATGCAGACTTTTGCCAGATTTCGATACCCAAAATTTTTGCGATTTTCACAGAATTTTTTTCAAAAGCCGATTCCAAAGCAACTAATAGAGCTTTGCGATCGCAATCACTTCCAGAATCTGCCCCACGAAGTCTACTTTCATGATAAAGCACGAGGGACCTGCCAAAGTTAAACCATTTGGCCAGGAGAGCCCTTTTTTGAAGGCATGTGCTCGATTTCGTCGCCAAATTTTTTTGTCGAATTTTACGACATCTCATTTTTAAAAGTCGATTCCACAGCAGCTAATAGAGCTTTGCGATCGCAATCACTTCCAGAATGTGCAAAAGATATTCTAGTTTCATAACAGACCAGCAGGGACCTGCCAAAGTTAAACCATTTGGCCAGGAGAGCCCTTTTATGCAGACTTTTGCCAGATTTCGATACCCAAAATTTTTGCGATTTTCACAGAATTTTTTTCAAAAGCCGATTCCAAAGCAACTAATAGAGCTTTGCGATCGCAATCACTTCCAGAATCTGCCCCACGAAGTCTACTTTCATGATAAAGCACGAGGGACCTGCCAAAGTTAAACCATTTGGCCAGGAGAGCCCTTTTTTGAAGGCATGTGCTCGATTTCGTCGCCAAATTTTTTTGTCGAATTTTACGACATCTCATTTTTAAAAGTCGATTCCACAGCAGCTAATAGAGCTTTGCGATCGCAATCACTTCCAGAATGTGCAAAAGATATTCTAGTTTCATAACAGACCAGCAGGGACCTGCCAAAGTTAAACCATTTGGCCAGGAGAGCCCTTTTATGCAGACTTTTGCCAGATTTCGATACCCAAAATTTTTGCGATTTTCACAGAATTTTTTTCAAAAGCCGATTCCAAAGCAACTAATAGAGCTTTGCGATCGCAATCACTTCCAGAATCTGCCCCACGAAGTCTACTTTCATGATAAAGCACGAGGGACCTGCCAAAGTTAAACCATTTGGCCAGGAGAGCCCTTTTTTGAAGGCATGTGCTCGATTTCGTCGCCAAATTTTTTTGTCGAATTTTACGACATCTCATTTTTAAAAGTCGATTCCACAGCAGCTAATAGAGCTTTGCGATCGCAATCACTTCCAGAATGTGCAAAAGATATTCTAGTTTCATAACAGACCAGCAGGGACCTGCCAAAGTTAAACCATTTGGCCAGGAGAGCCCTTTTATGCAGACTTTTGCCAGATTTCGATACCCAAAATTTTTGCGATTTTCACAGAATTTTTTTCAAAAGCCGATTCCAAAGCAACTAATAGAGCTTTGCGATCGCAATCACTTCCAGAATCTGCCCCACGAAGTCTACTTTCATGATAAAGCACGAGGGACCTGCCAAAGTTAAACCATTTGGCCAGGAGAGCCCTTTTTTGAAGGCATGTGCTCGATTTCGTCGCCAAATTTTTTTGTCGAATTTTACGACATCTCATTTTTAAAAGTCGATTCCACAGCAGCTAATAGAGCTTTGCGATCGCAATCACTTCCAGAATGTGCAAAAGATATTCTAGTTTCATAACAGACCAGCAGGGACCTGCCAAAGTTAAACCATTTGGCCAGGAGAGCCCTTTTATGCAGACTTTTGCCAGATTTCGATACCCAAAATTTTTGCGATTTTCACAGAATTTTTTTCAAAAGCCGATTCCAAAGCAACTAATAGAGCTTTGCGATCGCAATCACTTCCAGAATCTGCCCCACGAAGTCTACTTTCATGATAAAGCACGAGGGACCTGCCAAAGTTAAACCATTTGGCCAGGAGAGCCCTTTTTTGAAGGCATGTGCTCGATTTCGTCGCCAAATTTTTTTGTCGAATTTTACGACATCTCATTTTTAAAAGTCGATTCCACAGCAGCTAATAGAGCTTTGCGATCGCAATCACTTCCAGAATGTGCAAAAGATATTCTAGTTTCATAACAGACCAGCAGGGACCTGCCAAAGTTAAACCATTTGGCCAGGAGAGCCCTTTTATGCAGACTTTTGCCAGATTTCGATACCCAAAATTTTTGCGATTTTCACAGAATTTTTTTCAAAAGCCGATTCCAAAGCAACTAATAGAGCTTTGCGATCGCAATCACTTCCAGAATCTGCCCCACGAAGTCTACTTTCATGATAAAGCACGAGGGACCTGCCAAAGTTAAACCATTTGGCCAGGAGAGCCCTTTTTTGAAGGCATGTGCTCGATTTCGTCGCCAAATTTTTTTGTCGAATTTTACGACATCTCATTTTTAAAAGTCGATTCCACAGCAGCTAATAGAGCTTTGCGATCGCAATCACTTCCAGAATGTGCAAAAGATATTCTAGTTTCATAACAGACCAGCAGGGACCTGCCAAAGTTAAACCATTTGGCCAGGAGAGCCCTTTTATGCAGACTTTTGCCAGATTTCGATACCCAAAATTTTTGCGATTTTCACAGAATTTTTTTCAAAAGCCGATTCCAAAGCAACTAATAGAGCTTTGCGATCGCAATCACTTCCAGAATCTGCCCCACGAAGTCTACTTTCATGATAAAGCACGAGGGACCTGCCAAAGTTAAACCATTTGGCCAGGAGAGCCCTTTTTTGAAGGCATGTGCTCGATTTCGTCGCCAAATTTTTTTGTCGAATTTTACGACATCTCATTTTTAAAAGTCGATTCCACAGCAGCTAATAGAGCTTTGCGATCGCAATCACTTCCAGAATGTGCAAAAGATATTCTAGTTTCATAACAGACCAGCAGGGACCTGCCAAAGTTAAACCATTTGGCCAGGAGAGCCCTTTTATGCAGACTTTTGCCAGATTTCGATACCCAAAATTTTTGCGATTTTCACAGAATTTTTTTCAAAAGCCGATTCCAAAGCAACTAATAGAGCTTTGCGATCGCAATCACTTCCAGAATCTGCCCCACGAAGTCTACTTTCATGATAAAGCACGAGGGACCTGCCAAAGTTAAACCATTTGGCCAGGAGAGCCCTTTTTTGAAGGCATGTGCTCGATTTCGTCGCCAAATTTTTTTGTCGAATTTTACGACATCTCATTTTTAAAAGTCGATTCCACAGCAGCTAATAGAGCTTTGCGATCGCAATCACTTCCAGAATGTGCAAAAGATATTCTAGTTTCATAACAGACCAGCAGGGACCTGCCAAAGTTAAACCATTTGGCCAGGAGAGCCCTTTTATGCAGACTTTTGCCAGATTTCGATACCCAAAATTTTTGCGATTTTCACAGAATTTTTTTCAAAAGCCGATTCCAAAGCAACTAATAGAGCTTTGCGATCGCAATCACTTCCAGAATCTGCCCCACGAAGTCTACTTTCATGATAAAGCACGAGGGACCTGCCAAAGTTAAACCATTTGGCCAGGAGAGCCCTTTTTTGAAGGCATGTGCTCGATTTCGTCGCCAAATTTTTTTGTCGAATTTTACGACATCTCATTTTTAAAAGTCGATTCCACAGCAGCTAATAGAGCTTTGCGATCGCAATCACTTCCAGAATGTGCAAAAGATATTCTAGTTTCATAACAGACCAGCAGGGACCTGCCAAAGTTAAACCATTTGGCCAGGAGAGCCCTTTTATGCAGACTTTTGCCAGATTTCGATACCCAAAATTTTTGCGATTTTCACAGAATTTTTTTCAAAAGCCGATTCCAAAGCAACTAATAGAGCTTTGCGATCGCAATCACTTCCAGAATCTGCCCCACGAAGTCTACTTTCATGATAAAGCACGAGGGACCTGCCAAAGTTAAACCATTTGGCCAGGAGAGCCCTTTTTTGAAGGCATGTGCTCGATTTCGTCGCCAAATTTTTTTGTCGAATTTTACGACATCTCATTTTTAAAAGTCGATTCCACAGCAGCTAATAGAGCTTTGCGATCGCAATCACTTCCAGAATGTGCAAAAGATATTCTAGTTTCATAACAGACCAGCAGGGACCTGCCAAAGTTAAACCATTTGGCCAGGAGAGCCCTTTTATGCAGACTTTTGCCAGATTTCGATACCCAAAATTTTTGCGATTTTCACAGAATTTTTTTCAAAAGCCGATTCCAAAGCAACTAATAGAGCTTTGCGATCGCAATCACTTCCAGAATCTGCCCCACGAAGTCTACTTTCATGATAAAGCACGAGGGACCTGCCAAAGTTAAACCATTTGGCCAGGAGAGCCCTTTTTTGAAGGCATGTGCTCGATTTCGTCGCCAAATTTTTTTGTCGAATTTTACGACATCTCATTTTTAAAAGTCGATTCCACAGCAGCTAATAGAGCTTTGCGATCGCAATCACTTCCAGAATGTGCAAAAGATATTCTAGTTTCATAACAGACCAGCAGGGACCTGCCAAAGTTAAACCATTTGGCCAGGAGAGCCCTTTTATGCAGACTTTTGCCAGATTTCGATACCCAAAATTTTTGCGATTTTCACAGAATTTTTTTCAAAAGCCGATTCCAAAGCAACTAATAGAGCTTTGCGATCGCAATCACTTCCAGAATCTGCCCCACGAAGTCTACTTTCATGATAAAGCACGAGGGACCTGCCAAAGTTAAACCATTTGGCCAGGAGAGCCCTTTTTTGAAGGCATGTGCTCGATTTCGTCGCCAAATTTTTTTGTCGAATTTTACGACATCTCATTTTTAAAAGTCGATTCCACAGCAGCTAATAGAGCTTTGCGATCGCAATCACTTCCAGAATGTGCAAAAGATATTCTAGTTTCATAACAGACCAGCAGGGACCTGCCAAAGTTAAACCATTTGGCCAGGAGAGCCCTTTTATGCAGACTTTTGCCAGATTTCGATACCCAAAATTTTTGCGATTTTCACAGAATTTTTTTCAAAAGCCGATTCCAAAGCAACTAATAGAGCTTTGCGATCGCAATCACTTCCAGAATCTGCCCCACGAAGTCTACTTTCATGATAAAGCACGAGGGACCTGCCAAAGTTAAACCATTTGGCCAGGAGAGCCCTTTTTTGAAGGCATGTGCTCGATTTCGTCGCCAAATTTTTTTGTCGAATTTTACGACATCTCATTTTTAAAAGTCGATTCCACAGCAGCTAATAGAGCTTTGCGATCGCAATCACTTCCAGAATGTGCAAAAGATATTCTAGTTTCATAACAGACCAGCAGGGACCTGCCAAAGTTAAACCATTTGGCCAGGAGAGCCCTTTTATGCAGACTTTTGCCAGATTTCGATACCCAAAATTTTTGCGATTTTCACAGAATTTTTTTCAAAAGCCGATTCCAAAGCAACTAATAGAGCTTTGCGATCGCAATCACTTCCAGAATCTGCCCCACGAAGTCTACTTTCATGATAAAGCACGAGGGACCTGCCAAAGTTAAACCATTTGGCCAGGAGAGCCCTTTTTTGAAGGCATGTGCTCGATTTCGTCGCCAAATTTTTTTGTCGAATTTTACGACATCTCATTTTTAAAAGTCGATTCCACAGCAGCTAATAGAGCTTTGCGATCGCAATCACTTCCAGAATGTGCAAAAGATATTCTAGTTTCATAACAGACCAGCAGGGACCTGCCAAAGTTAAACCATTTGGCCAGGAGAGCCCTTTTATGCAGACTTTTGCCAGATTTCGATACCCAAAATTTTTGCGATTTTCACAGAATTTTTTTCAAAAGCCGATTCCAAAGCAACTAATAGAGCTTTGCGATCGCAATCACTTCCAGAATCTGCCCCACGAAGTCTACTTTCATGATAAAGCACGAGGGACCTGCCAAAGTTAAACCATTTGGCCAGGAGAGCCCTTTTTTGAAGGCATGTGCTCGATTTCGTCGCCAAATTTTTTTGTCGAATTTTACGACATCTCATTTTTAAAAGTCGATTCCACAGCAGCTAATAGAGCTTTGCGATCGCAATCACTTCCAGAATGTGCAAAAGATATTCTAGTTTCATAACAGACCAGCAGGGACCTGCCAAAGTTAAACCATTTGGCCAGGAGAGCCCTTTTATGCAGACTTTTGCCAGATTTCGATACCCAAAATTTTTGCGATTTTCACAGAATTTTTTTCAAAAGCCGATTCCAAAGCAACTAATAGAGCTTTGCGATCGCAATCACTTCCAGAATCTGCCCCACGAAGTCTACTTTCATGATAAAGCACGAGGGACCTGCCAAAGTTAAACCATTTGGCCAGGAGAGCCCTTTTTTGAAGGCATGTGCTCGATTTCGTCGCCAAATTTTTTTGTCGAATTTTACGACATCTCATTTTTAAAAGTCGATTCCACAGCAGCTAATAGAGCTTTGCGATCGCAATCACTTCCAGAATGTGCAAAAGATATTCTAGTTTCATAACAGACCAGCAGGGACCTGCCAAAGTTAAACCATTTGGCCAGGAGAGCCCTTTTATGCAGACTTTTGCCAGATTTCGATACCCAAAATTTTTGCGATTTTCACAGAATTTTTTTCAAAAGCCGATTCCAAAGCAACTAATAGAGCTTTGCGATCGCAATCACTTCCAGAATCTGCCCCACGAAGTCTACTTTCATGATAAAGCACGAGGGACCTGCCAAAGTTAAACCATTTGGCCAGGAGAGCCCTTTTTTGAAGGCATGTGCTCGATTTCGTCGCCAAATTTTTTTGTCGAATTTTACGACATCTCATTTTTAAAAGTCGATTCCACAGCAGCTAATAGAGCTTTGCGATCGCAATCACTTCCAGAATGTGCAAAAGATATTCTAGTTTCATAACAGACCAGCAGGGACCTGCCAAAGTTAAACCATTTGGCCAGGAGAGCCCTTTTATGCAGACTTTTGCCAGATTTCGATACCCAAAATTTTTGCGATTTTCACAGAATTTTTTTCAAAAGCCGATTCCAAAGCAACTAATAGAGCTTTGCGATCGCAATCACTTCCAGAATCTGCCCCACGAAGTCTACTTTCATGATAAAGCACGAGGGACCTGCCAAAGTTAAACCATTTGGCCAGGAGAGCCCTTTTTTGAAGGCATGTGCTCGATTTCGTCGCCAAATTTTTTTGTCGAATTTTACGACATCTCATTTTTAAAAGTCGATTCCACAGCAGCTAATAGAGCTTTGCGATCGCAATCACTTCCAGAATGTGCAAAAGATATTCTAGTTTCATAACAGACCAGCAGGGACCTGCCAAAGTTAAACCATTTGGCCAGGAGAGCCCTTTTATGCAGACTTTTGCCAGATTTCGATACCCAAAATTTTTGCGATTTTCACAGAATTTTTTTCAAAAGCCGATTCCAAAGCAACTAATAGAGCTTTGCGATCGCAATCACTTCCAGAATCTGCCCCACGAAGTCTACTTTCATGATAAAGCACGAGGGACCTGCCAAAGTTAAACCATTTGGCCAGGAGAGCCCTTTTTTGAAGGCATGTGCTCGATTTCGTCGCCAAATTTTTTTGTCGAATTTTACGACATCTCATTTTTAAAAGTCGATTCCACAGCAGCTAATAGAGCTTTGCGATCGCAATCACTTCCAGAATGTGCAAAAGATATTCTAGTTTCATAACAGACCAGCAGGGACCTGCCAAAGTTAAACCATTTGGCCAGGAGAGCCCTTTTATGCAGACTTTTGCCAGATTTCGATACCCAAAATTTTTGCGATTTTCACAGAATTTTTTTCAAAAGCCGATTCCAAAGCAACTAATAGAGCTTTGCGATCGCAATCACTTCCAGAATCTGCCCCACGAAGTCTACTTTCATGATAAAGCACGAGGGACCTGCCAAAGTTAAACCATTTGGCCAGGAGAGCCCTTTTTTGAAGGCATGTGCTCGATTTCGTCGCCAAATTTTTTTGTCGAATTTTACGACATCTCATTTTTAAAAGTCGATTCCACAGCAGCTAATAGAGCTTTGCGATCGCAATCACTTCCAGAATGTGCAAAAGATATTCTAGTTTCATAACAGACCAGCAGGGACCTGCCAAAGTTAAACCATTTGGCCAGGAGAGCCCTTTTATGCAGACTTTTGCCAGATTTCGATACCCAAAATTTTTGCGATTTTCACAGAATTTTTTTCAAAAGCCGATTCCAAAGCAACTAATAGAGCTTTGCGATCGCAATCACTTCCAGAATCTGCCCCACGAAGTCTACTTTCATGATAAAGCACGAGGGACCTGCCAAAGTTAAACCATTTGGCCAGGAGAGCCCTTTTTTGAAGGCATGTGCTCGATTTCGTCGCCAAATTTTTTTGTCGAATTTTACGACATCTCATTTTTAAAAGTCGATTCCACAGCAGCTAATAGAGCTTTGCGATCGCAATCACTTCCAGAATGTGCAAAAGATATTCTAGTTTCATAACAGACCAGCAGGGACCTGCCAAAGTTAAACCATTTGGCCAGGAGAGCCCTTTTATGCAGACTTTTGCCAGATTTCGATACCCAAAATTTTTGCGATTTTCACAGAATTTTTTTCAAAAGCCGATTCCAAAGCAACTAATAGAGCTTTGCGATCGCAATCACTTCCAGAATCTGCCCCACGAAGTCTACTTTCATGATAAAGCACGAGGGACCTGCCAAAGTTAAACCATTTGGCCAGGAGAGCCCTTTTTTGAAGGCATGTGCTCGATTTCGTCGCCAAATTTTTTGTCGAATTTTACGACATCTCATTTTTAAAAGTCGATTCCACAGCAGCTAATAGAGCTT
>CAWVNO010000974.1:0-19000 GCA_963930645.1 Salticus scenicus | reverse complement strand
CGTTATAGAAATACTCAAAGCTTCCAAATCTTTCGAGGTTTTATCATCACTATAATAAAAGTAATAAAAAACAAGAGCAAAATGGTATGCTGTACGCATCCGTTATTAACGCTTTCTAACTGTATAAACTTGCTGTATCGTATAATTTTCATTGTCCTTTGCATGCGTTATCACACACCGGAGAGACAAAATGACTCATAGGCATACATATAGAGTAACTCAATTTATAATCTATCTTAAACATTGTTAGAAATTGTTAAAAATGCTTAATGAAAAAAAAAATCCGACCGTTAAATTCTATTTCCAACCCTTAATGAATGTGTATGTTTTAGTGTAGCCCTGTAAATCTGAAGTTTATCCTTATCATACTCTATACAAAACATTAGCATAATTATAAATGTCTATTTCTTCATGATTTTCATAGAAGAAAGTTATTTAAATGTGATTTATGAACATGTCTGTCCTAAAATGCAATGCTTTCCTTTGCATTTTTTTTTTAATGTGTCACTGTACACAAATTAATTCTACAGAACTTTTTAATGCCATTTTTTATAGGGAACATTCCATAGTGAGCTTGTATAACATATATCATTTTTAAAAATTTATGAAAATATTTTCAGACGCTAGGGACAAGCAGGCGGACATACACACAGAAGAACCGTCGTATAGACAAATACAAAAATTCAAATTATATTAACACTTAAAAATCGTCAGAAAGTGTTAAAAACGCTTAATGTAAATTAAAATGTTATTTCTGCACATTTCCAATAATAGCTCTTAATGTAACTGAATATTTTTATAATGTCATGTATATTAAATGTCAATCATACTAATGCTCCTGTATATAAGAGCTGGCGCATCAGGAATTTTGTTGTCTTAGGGTTTCCACATGTACCCAGCGCATTTCTCTGATAAACAAACGACAAACATTTTTTTTTATCGTCTTACGTTACTTTAGAGTAATTTGTTTCATTATATTTCATAATTTTAGCTAAGTAAAATATGATATGGAAGTTTGTTTAGCGATAAACAGCTATAATCATTCAAAAAATGAATATAAAGTTTTTACAGACCTTCTATTACTGTGTATTTGAGTTTTGGCGACATTTTGTAAAAGAAACAGAAACCGCCCTAACAACACATCTTACCCCATTACATCCATGGGATATCCTCAGAATAAAATGACATCCCGAGAATATACTGTGAGAAAAACGTGTTTTTAGGAATATTATTGTTGCTTATTGCTCTTATCTTGACCAGATTAGCTTCAGATCAAGATTTCTTAAAATCATTAGGGAAGCGATAAGGACGCCTAGCGGGAATGCTATCATCTTCGGAGGCAAAAAAAAAGGCGGTAATGCGCCGGCCTATTATTTTATTTAGGGGCTCTAAATCATACTATATACTTTATAAAGAATAATTTTAAAACTATGAATAAATTATTTCAATCTCATTAAGATTTGTGGAAAGTAAAATTATTGAAATTTGGTTTATAGGAAATCCTCTCATAGAACGAAATGCCTTTATATACTTTTGGGTGACCCTGCACAAAAACCAGTGGCGGTATTTACTCCATTTTTTGTAGGAAACATCCGATTGTGAACGTGATTAACGTATTTCAATTTCATAAAGATTTATGCAAAGTAAAGGTATTAAAGTGTGGTTTATAGAAATATATATCATATAACACAATGTTTTGGAATTCTTTTGGGTGTTCCTGTACACAAACCAGTAGAGGTATTCACTCCATTTTCAATAAAGAACATTCGATAGTGTATTTGAATAACCTATATCAGTTTCAGAAAATTCCATCATTATTTACGAGAGTTAGAGCGCAGACAGGCAGACAAACCGAAGTCATAACACTTTCAAACTTGTTTGAAAGGATTGAAAAGAAACTTGCTGTAGTTAAAGATTGCAATTCTACAATTGAATAAGATGGAGGTAACTATTCTAAAATAATAATGTTAAATAATGGCAGTGTTGGAAGCTGTACTTATTCTAAATTAGTAGTAATATAAATTTTAAAATCTGTATACCAAAAAATGTATTTACGACTTTTTTTGTAAGTTTTGTAAGTTTATTTTATTACTATTATTATTATTATTGTAAAATTTTGGTAACACATACTTTTGGTAAAATACACACACATACACGCACATAGAAACATATCTCTCTCTCTCTCTATCTCTCTCTCTATCTATCTATCTATCTATATATATATATATATATACATACAGAGAGAGAGAGAGAGAGAGAAGAAAATTAAATTTTTATATATAAATCCTAGAGCATATATTTAACTTGAGAGCGCATACAAAACTGTTAACAATTTGTGAATAAGACAGTTATTTTCATGTAATTTCATTCAAAGAGGATTAGTCAGATTATAAAATATTAATTTTCACCAATTCTAGATTATTATTATTATTATTTTTTTTTTTGGCATTAAAATAGTTCATTTCCCATTAAAAACCCGTAAAAAGTCGTTATTAAAACAAGTAATGGCTTTGGCGCCAAATTTTGCGATTTCTTTCGCTCTTTGGCGACTTTCTGGCGACCTTGGTGAGGAAATCCTTATTATCTATATACCAAAAACCTAAGCTCTAACCTGATTGTTTGGGAAGTTTCGAGAACATTCCCAATTATTCTACGAGGTTGTTTAAGGAATCGGATTGTGCCAGACAGTTGAGTTTCACCAAGGTATTTATTGTTGCATAAAGAGTTCCACACCTCTTTGAATTACAGCCTTTGCTGCGTGTTAATACTATTCTACAGTTTGTACTGTGAGTTTGATGTTGTCAGCTGTTATTTAAGCTGTGTTTTCTAGTGAAACTGAAGTGGATGCTTGGTTTATACACTGAGAATAAAAAGTATACCGCTTTCATCTAGAATGAATTGGTGGTGTTTTTCTTGAATCCCTAAACTAGAAATATAGATTTCCAAGCTATGAGTACTGAGAAAAAATGCACTGAGAAAAAATTCTGTAACTGACATCTAGAATCTTAATTGTGGCTCTAAGAAAAATAGTTCCATGTCATCCTTATAAATTTCTTATAAAAAATTTTCTAGTCCCCTTCGAAAGCGAATTCTAGAGACCTGTATTAGAATTCTTGAGCGTTTGCCTGTACTATTGACGACAAAGCTATTTGAAAATATCTCCAAATAAATGTCAATACAAGAGGCGGGTTTCAGCAGCCATAATCTTGGTTTATGACCCAATTCTAGAAAATCAAGCGAGAATTTCTCGTAATACAGAAGATTCAGAATATTCAGAATATTTAGAATATTGTTTCCCCATCTAGAAAAATGTAGATTAGAAATTTTCGACCATTTCGTCTATTCAGTTTATTAGCGTGCCTTATGCTCATAGCTCGGAAATCTATAATTCTAGTTAAAGGATTTAGAAAATGACCATTTGTTCATTCTACATGAAGCCGGTGTATTTTTTTTTTCTCATGTGTAGACCTGTATTCTTCTCGTTTTTTTTTTGTAAATAAACTTCTGAGCCTCAGCAACATTCATCTTTCATTCAGAGACAGTTCTCGAACCCCGAATAGGCAACAATACGAAAGTTCCTGTCCAAAGGACAACTCAGATCGGGGATGATTTCCATCGGTTACGTGACAAGTAAAATGGACAGATCAGTCCAAAATTGAATGACATAGCTAAAGATCTTCGACACAGGTCCTAAAGTGGGCTAAGGGGTATGACAAGTGACCTTCATTGGTGAAAACTTGAAACGTACTCGTCATGGGACTTTTTATGTTTGTTATAGTCTTAGAAGTAGGATGCAAACTCTCGTCAGATACATGCTCTACGATATAAATATGTTTATTATTTTAATATAAATGTGAAAAAAAAATAATTACATACATTTTTGTCGCACAAAAATAAAAAAATAATAATGCTTGTTTCTCGCATAGTACATGAAATATTGACATAAAATTCTTCAAACTACATAAAAATGGTGTTTTAAATATCTTAAAACATATAGAAACTGTTATAAACAAGGATTTACAAAAAGTTTACATTCTATTTATTTTACAGATAAAATTTACTTTTTTTTTTCAATCAGGGGAAAAAAAATACATTTTACTTTTCTTAAAACTGGAAAAAAAATCTTACATAGGCCGTATTCTTTCTACGTTTGAAAAACAAAGTCTTTCCATTATCTGAATGCTTCCTTTATAAAAATGGAAATTCCATTCATCTCAGTATTTTATATAATACATTATTTTTATAGTTTATAAAAGAAGCGGAATGTCTCAATGTATTGAATACATACTACTGAAGAAAATAAGTTTTTTCAGTCTAATGTTTCTTTAGGATAAAAACTTTAAAATAAGATAAAATAAGCATAAAAACAAATAAAAGTCTGCAAAAACTAAATATATTTTTAGTACTAAATACGAAATGCATAAATATTTTTAAAAACTACAATTTTCCAGTCATTAATTTTTTTTTTTTTTTTTTTAAGAAGTAAATAAATGTAATCATAAATTACTAGAAAAGTTATTAAATGAACGGTGTTTAAAATCTGCGATGTATATGCATAGATTTCATTGTGAATTAATCATATTAAATTAAATGGCTATTTTCGTTACTAAAAATCTTAAAATTAGCTTCAAACCTGTTTACAAAATTAATTTTCTCTCTATTAAGCCCCTTCTATTAATTCAAGCATTTTTATTATTATTTTTTCCTTAAAAACTAATCAATAAATTTAAGCTCATCCCTACTTTTTTGAAGTAGTTATATTATTATCCAAAAAAAGAAAAGAAAAATTCCTTTATTAATTATCTGTAAAAGTTCAATCATTTTTAAGATCATGAATTCATGAACAATTAAAAACTGAGAAAACACAATTTTAAGATTTGAAATCAGTAAAAAATAAATAAAAATCCATAAGAATTGTTGGCTGAATGCATCTATTATTGAAGTTCAATTTATAGATATTAAATGGAAATATAAGCTTTTATATAAAATATACTTCAGCGCATGCTGTCGCATTGGGGCTAAGTCCCTTTAATATGATATACTACGAAATCAATGATAACGTTTATTTTTATGTATGAATGAATTAGACGGACGAGTTACATGTCAGTGCGTGATAACAAACTTTTCGCTTGAAGCATTTTGAAATTTACTGGTTTATTTATTTATTTTTATATTTAAATTCTGCTTATATGAAATAATTTTAAATAAGCACTATGTACCAATCAGTATATAGACACTTTCAAATTTAGACGTTTTGCGAACTATGCAGGAATTATCTTGAATCTTTGGAAGTATAAAGTTGATGTTATACATCGTATATTTCAGCAAAATGTTTGTTATGAAAAGGAAAAGAGGGCCTGTAAAAAATTAAACAAAAGTTAAAGTAAAATTTTTATTAAAATCACACAATCAACTGTGGAAAAAAATCATATTTATTGAAATTTTATTTTCCGACTGAGTGAACTGATTGTGTGATTTTAATAAAAATTGTATTTCTTTCTCCCGTTGTTTAATGGTGTTTTTCATTTCCTGTGGCTTATTTCTGTCGAGCTATCTACATGATAGACCAGAAATGTTTCTGCCTAATGGTTGTCTGAGTGAGTAATGCTGACCGGTTGTCGGCCTGGATAGCTAAATCGATAGAGCCTTGACCTTGTAAGTCAAAGATACGAGGTTCGACTCCAGGTCCAGGCATTACAGTGCGTTGCATGAATATAAACGCACCTTAGCTTTAAGAATTAGAATGGTATAGAAGTGTAATAAAGAAATATGAATAGGTGACACTTGAGCCAAACTCTATGTGTATGATTCAAGAAATGAAAATACGAGTCAAAACAAAGAAAGACCAATATGATTTTATAGAAAATAACGTTATTGAATTTATGACAAAAATACATGTTGCGTGAATTTAAACGCACATGTAAAAAATAAATAACTGAGTAACAAATACTGTATCTAATACTTTGTTAAGCCACCATGGGCTTCTAGACATGGGCTTCTAGCTTTTCTTGGCATTGACTGATATAATGGCATGAGGCCATCCAAGCTGATTGTCTTCTAAGCTAATAGAATGGCCGATTTTAGTTCATCTTTCGTGTTAAGCTGCCTTCCGTTTACGTAAACACGGCGAACCAGAATGCCCCATATGTTCTCCATTATGTTTAAATCGGGGCTTTTTAAGGGCCAATCCATAACTTTAATTTTATTGTCACGGATTCATTTTTTCACGATATGTGCTATATGTACAGATGCACAAACTTGCTGAGAAATATAATTTGTTCCAGCTTTCTTGACTGCTTGACAGCGGACGTTCCTTGTGAGCATATGGACATAATCTACAGAGATCATAGTGTTCTCCACAAACTCTAATTCGAAAGTCCCTTTAAAACCTATGACTGCCCACACTATGACAGACCCACCTCCAGATTGACGTTTTGAACAGTACATTTCGTCGGTTATCAAATCGTGCCAGTAGCTATGAAATCCGTTCGGGTCATCGAGATTAAACTTTTTTTCATCTGAGAAGATGACTTTTTCCCATTTTAATCGATCTAGAATCCATTTTCTTCCCCATTCCAACTGCATATCTTTGTGCTTTCGAGTGAGGGGTGCTTTCGCCTTCATTTCTCAAATTTAATTAATGCTGCAGATTTGATGGCTCTCAATATGGTTGTCCGATGAACACCCAGCTTGTATTGAGCCTTTAACTTCGCACAGGAAATATTCTTATTCTTTGCAGCGTTGCATATTCGACGTTTGTCATAAGTGGCGAGATTTCCTGTTCGCTTCTTAACGCTATTTTCCCATAATTTGCTCTTTTCTGTATATAATTTCGCACAACACTCTCACTTCTTCCGATTCGGTGCCCAGTTTCCCGATTGCTAAAGCCTTTACCTCGCATAAAGTCGATTTTTATCCTCTCGTCTACTGTCAAAGTTTCCCTCTTGCCATCCTGAACAAACTTCGTAAATTTTGCACTCAAGCATTAAAACTGATTTTAGAGAATTTTAGCAACACGACTATATGTGTTTTAATTTAATTCTGGTGGCTCTGTTAAATTTTAAACGCAAAATACAGAGTGCGTTTAATTTCGCGCAACAAATGAAAAACAGTGAAAAATAAGTAAATGCTTAAAACTCATTTACATAAGTTTGCATGAGCCTAAATATACGTGCTCAAAGCACCTAATTCAGTTGTTAGTCATATGCAATAACTGTAAGTCACATTACTTCTTTTAAATTTTAAAAATTTCTATTTCTGGTTATTGGAAAAGGTGCGTTTATATTCATGCAACGCACTGTATTTTCACTCAGTCGGAAAAATAAAATTTCAATAAATATGATTTTCTTCCACAGTTGATTATGTGATTTTAATAAAAATTGTATTTCTTTCTCCCGTTGTTTAATGGTGTTGTCCATTTCCTGCGGCTTATTTCTGTCGAGCTATCTACACGATAGACCAGAGATGTTTCTGCCTAATGGTTGTCTGAGTGAGTAATGCTGAACGGTTGTCGGCCTGGATAGCTCAATTGGTAGAGACTTGACCTTAAGTCAAAGATCCGGGGTTCGACTAAAATGTCACTCTTTTAATTATATCATGTTGGGTATTAGACCCAATGCGAAGTCACTTTTAGGAAACTTGACATACTACATTAATCACAGTATACTGCAATCACAAAGCAAAAATGTTAAATACATTAAAAATATGTGCATTTTTACTAAAAAAATTGAAACTTTGCATGCTAAAAATTTAAGAAGTTTCATTTGCATAATTTAACAGCCAAAAGTACTAAGCTTTTTATAAGAAAGTCATAAACAAATATTGCGTTAATTCAAAAAAGATATGAGATATAGAATAAATAGTATTTCAGTTTCTATAAAAATAAAAGCTAAACTAGAAAGGGTTCGTTGGTTGGTTTTTTACATCGCACTAGTGCTGTGCAATGGGCAATTGGCGACGGTCTGGGACTCACCCATAGAGGTGATCCGGAGACATGCCATCCCAATTTTGATCCTCCAAGGAAGGGACGGCTCTCCCGCTTCGGTGACCCACAAAGGTATAATTTGGAATCGAATATAAAACTATAAAGGGTTTTATGCCCTTTTTTATTTTCGTCCAATCAATACTCGTTGATAAAACACTGTACGCAGATTGTAAATAAATATTGATAAAACCTCCTATCCTCTTCCATTTGTTTAAGAGGAACTGAAATTCTATAACTCAGAACCTTTTGAATTTATACGATACATGTTTGGGATTTTTCGTATAATTAGCAATAAGGGAGAGTGGGGATGAATGGGAAATTTTTCATGTTTTTATTAATAACGTTCACCATATGTAATTCATAATTTTGTAACATTTCTCATAAGCACAGTAATCAGTTACAAATAAACATACTAACTTTAATAAAAATTTATTATTTTTAATTAATAATATTTTTTTTCATGCATGTGCGTTGTCCCATTCATCCCCACATGTGGAGATGAATGGGACAGGACTGAAGTTAACAAAGAAAATAAAAGAAAATGGAAAGTAAATAAATTTTTAAAGTTAAATTGGTTTATGTGATTTTTTGGATTTACTGAAATTAACAAAAACTGATGTATTGACTCAAATTAACAAAGAAAGGCAATAGTCCTTTGGTTCGCACATTTCCCAGTGCTTTGGTAATCTAATTTAATAAGATTTAATCTAAAAATAAATAAATGTTTCAGACAATTAAAAATAAATGTTTCCGACTGGTCGGAAAAAAAGAGCATTCTTTTCTGTATTACATTTATAATCACCAGGATTTATTTAATTAGCTTGATTGAAATTGATTTTAATTAAATTATTATTAGTTTATTTATTTATTTATTGATATTAATATTATTTATTGATATTATTTATTTATTTATTTATTGATTTAAGTTGCATTGAATATTCTAACTTATAATTTTTTATTCATAATTATTATAAACAAAAATCGGAACAATTAATTTCGATCTATTTTTCTCTAAATCCATGCTATTTTTATAATTCCATGTTATAACTGCTGAACTACAGGTTATAAAACTATTGAAAATCTATTTACGATTTGTTTTAATATAATTCTTGTGTACAATTTTAAATTATCACATAGAGGGAATGTCCCATTCATCCCCACCACCACATGATCATATAAAACAAGAAATATGTTTAATGGACAATTGTCAATATTCTTCTTGAATATCATAAACACAATAAAAGATTATGCCTTTTCATACTATAAGAGTTATATTAATTTTAAGCAAATAGTTAATTTCTTAACTACTACCTAATTGAATCAGTAAAAGTTACTTCGGCAGCAGAAAAAGGCACTTTATTTTTTTTCTGCCCTCCTATAGATAGCACAACTCTGAAACTGCACTTGATGAATGACCTCAGTACTGCCATATAACAGAAAAATTGTGAAGTTTTTGGTGCATGCAAAACATAAAATTTTTGCTACTGTTCCATTCATCTTGCGTCCCATTCATCCCTAATCTCCCCTACATTTCAAGATTTCACATGCAGCCAAATCACTTTTCAAACATTACTTTTTACAGTGGGATACAAAACATTTTTAAAATTTTTTAATGGGGCACTCTTTTTCTTCAGGACAAAACTTTTACTGAAATATATGAGGTGTAACATGCACTTTATACTCCCGAATTTTCAAGATAGTTCCCACAGAAATTTGACAAAAGGTCTAAATTCGAAAGTGTGCCAATATTTATTGGTAGATTGTCAAAGTCTCAAATCTGTCAAAAAAAGAAAAGAAAAATAGTAATAATAATAATAATAATTAATTAATTAATATTAAATTAATAAATAAATAAAAAGTAAATAATAATAATAATAATAATAATAATAAATAACAGAGTATTATCCAATGTTTTAGTAAACTCACTATGTCTTCTGTGGTAGCTTTTGATGCTATTGCAGTAACTATCTTGTGCAGACAACAGTTCACAGCCTTTTGCCCTGCATGCTCAAGCTCATACGGCGTATGCCAACGACTATTATATCGTTCCTCCCAGGATTGTACTCTTGTAATCACTTTCTTATAAGTAATTATACATTAAGTTTTATTACATTACAGAAAAATAGATTTTGTAGGTTCAAACATAATTTTGCAATTTTTATTCATATTACTTTTAATTCTCTTATTATTTTTTAAATGTAACTTTGTGCTAGTGAAGAAATTTTTTATGTATGGTTGATAGTTTTGAGAAACAGGTAAAATTTTACTGTACAATTAATTTAAAATCTATATCTTCTTACGAAAACGTAACTAATAGAAGAAACAAACAATAGTTTAAGACAACCCAAATATCGTATCTGTCATCTGTAATTTAAAACAGTATTCCACTGCACATGTCCTTTAAAAATCTAAAAGGAAAATAAGATACTTTCTAAATATTTATTGTACAAACAGATGTTCCTGTCATATTTGTAAAGATGTAAAGGGAATTCTAAATCCTTTTTACGAGTACATTGATTGAATACATTTTTTTAACGGAAGCATTTGTTTTAAAATAAATTATATTCTAAAGTCCTTTTTCTCTCTGAATAATATACAATACATGCCCCTGCATACTTGCCAACCTATCCCGGAAAATTGTTAGTTTCCGCCCCTTTTTGTATACCACTTAATTTTTAGTGTAATTCTCTTCAAATATATTTACAATTAAATAAGAAGAAAAGTACTCTAAAAAAAAAAAAGACCGGTGTGAAAAAAATGGGGGGAAAAGGGCGGGACTAACAATCTTCCGGGTTAGGTTGGCAAATATGTCTCTGTTACGACCTATGAAAAAACTGACATGATAAAAGAATATGATGTACAGTATATCTTTAAAAATATTATTTATAGGTTTTATAGGAAAATTAATATTAAGTTTAGTTTAAAAAAATTCGGAACAAAGTATATATATGCAAGAAAATAAATGTAAAGATTCAGATTAATAGAACAGAATGTATAATTTAACACAAAAGAATCGTTAATATGAACTAAATATACAATAATTATGTTTCATGAATTACCTCAATATTTTTATGCGCTAGGGGCTTTAGAAAAGTTATTTACACTCGAACAATATCAGTGAAAAAGTATTTTACTGATACGTGTGTTACAACAGAGCCTCCTTAGCTAGATGCCTGTCGCGTAGCTCGGAAACTAGGCAACATTTGTAGTGGTAGACAGCGCCACCTGGTACAGATTGCGCGACTTTTTTATTCAACAGCCACCATTTTTTTTTTTTTTTTTAAGTGGGATATGATATACATAAAAGGCGAATAGAGTTGAAGAAACCTCGATTATATGTATCATGTATCACGTCTTTAAATTATTGGTGAGAGATGAATAAAAATGTCCCACAATCTGTACTAGATGGCGCTGTCTACCGCTTCAACTGTTGCCTAGTTTCCGAGCTACGCGACAGGCATCTAGTTAAGGAGGCTATGGTTACAATATATTATGACGCACAATCAGCATACTATTTTTCTGCACAATATCCAATTTGAAGCAGGCATTTATCAAAATGTTACACTAATCATTAGATGCCAATAATGACTATAGAAATTTGCACCTCGATCTAGAACCAGATTAAAATCGGATTGGTTGATGTCGGATTCACGAATCCCCCAAAACCAAAACTGTTCACTATTTAATCTGCATTGTTCTGTTTATAGTAGAAGTTCAATTATAGCACACTTTATTAAAAAAACAAAATAAAAAGGAATATATATTTCATTTATCTTACGCATAATGGTGTTACTAAAGTATATCTCTAGTAGAGACTTTGATAAATTGTATTACACACTGTATAAGTTAGAAGATAAGATAATTCTAAGAACTCTTTAACATAAATTTTAAACTACATAAATCATCATAAGAAATTTGTAATGACAACTATAATAATACCATAAATTATGCTTGTTTTATTGTTGTAAACCTATATTTATTACATTTTAAAAACGGTATATTGCCCAAAACCTGTTGACATTTTTTAAATTTTTAAATATTCAATTTGTTTTGTAGGTGTATTTTTATCTGAAGATCGATAAAATTCAATTTTTTAATATATTAAAAATAAATAAATAACAGAACATTTGTAAATTAAACTCAAAATAATAAAATTAATATCCATTTTAAAGGAGTAAATTAAATATAAGAGCTGTATTAAAATTCCTCATGCGATAAAATTTCCTTTAAGGAATTAAATATTCATATATTAAAAAAAAAAAAAAAATGAAATAACAAAAGCATGTGAAACAGAAAGTTTCTTAAATTTAAAATAATGAAGACTACGTTTGCATCATCCACATCACTGATAATAATTTCTATATATATATATATATATATATATAAATTAAATTAAATTAAATTATACAATTTTTAATAAAATCACACAATCAACTGTGGAAGGAAATCATATTTATTGAAAGTTAATTTTTCCGACTAAGTGAAAATAATGCCTGGACCGGGACTCGAACCACGGATCTTTGACTTACAAGGTCAAGGCTCTACCAACTGAGCTATCCAGGCCGACATCCCGGTCAGCATTACTCACTCAAACAACCTTTTTGGCAGAAACAATCTGGTCTATCATTTAGATAGCTCAACGGATGTCGGCCTGGATAGTTCAGTTGGTAGAGCCTTGACTTTGTAAGTCAAAGATCCGTGGTTCGAGTCCCGGTCCAGGCATTTATTTCACTTAGTCGGAAAAATTAAATTTCAATAAATATGATTTCCTTCCTCAGTTGATTGTGTGATTTTATTAAAAATTGTATTTCTTTCTCCCATTGTTTAATGGTGTTTTCCCTTTCCTGCGGCTTATTTCTGTTGAGCTATCTAAATGATAGACCAGGTTGTTTCTGACAAAAAGGTTGTCTGAGTAAGTAATGCTGACCGGGATGTCGGCCTGGATAGCTCAGTTGGTAGAGCCTTGACCTTGTAAGTCAAAGATCCGTGGTTCGAGTCCCGGCCCAGGCATTATTTTCACTTAGTCGGAAAAATTAAATTTCAATAAATTAAATTAAATCCAATAAATCATTTTTCTAAGTGCACATTTTATCAGATTGTTTTTTGAGTTGTCTACACTAAGTGAATTTTCCAAATAATAAGTAAAAAAACAAATAGAAATACAGGTAATGACATTCATTTTTATTTCGTTCTGTTCTTGCGTAAAATTGAAGTTATGTTTAATCTTTAATGAATGAATTATTTATTTATCTTCGTAATTTATTTATTTGAATTCCATCACCGATTACTTATCCATTGTTTTAACAACAACAAAAATTAATAAATAAATAACTAAAATAAAAATATATTTTGTTAATTGCTTTCTGCGTATATTAATTTCAAAATAGTTTTCTCGTACTTATATAGACTTTTTCTAAACATTTTTTTTTATCCACATGTGAAAAAAAAAAAAAAAAAAAGAACCGAAAATAAAGAAATTTTGTTATTACTTTATTTATGTAATAGTCATCAATTTATTAGTCTACATAAATCATTATGTTGTTGAATCTTTAAAGTTTCGTAAATAACTGCTGTAAATTCTAGTTAAATTATTTAAAACCTGTTTAAGGATTTTATCTCTTTTACAGAGTTTTATCAGCATAATATGTTTGAAAGAGAGTATGTCAGCTGTTAATCAATGAAAATTATTTCAATGACGTATTACGAGTTAAAATAAAATATACAATTAAAACTTGATATTATATACACGCACATATATACAGACAGGGTGATTATAAAAAAACTACCCCGATATATGGGACTATAGCTATCATACCCTTCACAGTAACTGAATAAAATTGTGGTGAAAGATATTTTGAGGTATGCGCTCAAGAATGATATTAAAAATAATAGTTAAACTCTAACATGTACGGTTACAGTGATAAAATTTCGAAAATTTCAAATGGCAACATCTACTTTTTTTTATTGGAATGGGATCTCCATACCAAAAAAGCATAAATAGCGTTGACACGGTACTTGTAGCACGGAAATTGTAAGAGATAGAAGAAAACAGAAAACAACTGTGATGTGCCTACGATAGTCAGACTAATGACGTCGCATTTCCCACTGAGTCATCGGCTTAGAGCTCCTATAAACGCAAGCCGAATTGTGGAGGCTGGTTAACAGCCTCAACGTGTGGATTATCTCCTATTTTAAATAAGACGTGTGTAAAGGAGTGAATTGAAGACAACAACTTAAAACTAATCTTTATTCAACCCGACACTTTTACCGAAACCATCGCCATCTAACACTGAAATCAACTTTTGACCTTCACACTTCCAATACAACACTTTTATGCTCAACTCGACATTGTCACGGAAAACCACCCCTAACTAACGCTGGATCCGACAGGTGACATTAAAACGCCCAATTCAATACATCTATGCTCAGCTCGACGCTGTCACTGAAACTACTATTATTCAACACTAGATCCGACTGGTGACCTTCACTCTTCCAACTCAACATATGTCGTACCTTACAGACTCACATCGAAAGTAATGCCCAAATAAAAGTTTAACAAATTAAGTTCTGAGTCAGCTTCTATTTTTAGGAATTGTTGCATTCGAAGTGTCAAGGTCAAAAGTTGATTTCAGTGTTAGATGGCGATGGTTTCGTTGAAAGTGTCAGGTGGAACAAAGATTAGTTTTAAATTGTCGTCTTCATTTCACTCCTTTACACACTTCTTATTTAAGATGGGAGATAATCCACGCGTTGAGGCTGTAAACCAGCCTCCATAAGTCGGCTTACTTCTATAGGAGCTCTAAACCGAACACTCAGTGGTAAATCTTACGTCATTATTCTTGCTCTGGTAGGCACATCACAGTTCTTTTCTCTTTTCTCTTTTCTTCTAGCGCTGGCAATTTTCGTGCTACAAGGTACCGTTTCAACGCTAATTATGATTTTTTGGTATGAGATCCAATTCCAATAAAAAAAGTAGGTGTTGCTACTTGAAATTTTTGAAATTTTGTCACTGTAACCGTAACTGTTAGAGTTTAACTATTATTTTTTATATGATTCCTGAGCGCATACCTCAAAATACCTTCCACCAAAATTTTATTCAGTTACTGTGATCGGTATGATAGCTATGGTCTCACTTATCGGGGTAGTTTTCTTTATAATGACCCTGTATATATATATCTTTTTTCTTTTCTTTTTTCCCGGATTAAAATCTTTTTTTTTAATTTTATCTTTTTACTTACATTTATTATTATATATACATTTTTTTTTTTTTTTTTTGCATTCTATTGCTTCCAAAATAGTCTTATGGTCAATGTTTGGACTTGCCTATTTAGGTAATATCATTTTTCATCACTCTTTCTTATTTCGATTTACATGAAGCTTTCTACATTCACTAAAACAACGATATAATTTTTAGATATCCTTTTCTTAATCCTTTTTATCTGTAATGACCAAAGGATGCTACTATAAATACATATATTTTATCATTGTATACGTTTTATTACATTTTGTATTGTCTTCAAAATTTTTTATTTTACATAACATTTTCCTATTATTTATAGTTTCTTTTTATTTAGATACGTCTTTCTTTAATCGCACACATCTTCGCACACATCTTTAAGAATAATATGCAAATTATAGGAAGCCATCAGATGACGCCGATATGATGTTGCAATGACGAAAGTGTAAGAAGGGGGTAGATAACGAATAGGAGCAAAGAAGGAAAATTGTTCACAAGCGTTCTGTGTGCCGCTCAGTTCCACAACCGAATGGTTATGACACAGAGGACGCATGCAGATAATTTTTTACGTGGTAGAATTATCGGCCGACTAGAATGTGGGCGTACTCAGATAGAAGTATCGGGGGAACTTAGAATCGCCCAAAGTGTCATCTCTAGGCTTTGGCAACGATTCCAAAATGATGGAAATGCCAGTCGACGTTACAGACTGGTCGGCCCCGAGTTACAATGCCGAATGACCAGTAACGGTATTTGGCAGTAACTGCCAAAATAAGCAGATAAAGCAAAGCATCAGACCTGTCTCGTCAGCAGTGTTGGGCATAATTGATTAAAAAGTAATCAATTACAATTGAATTACAATTAAATTATAATTATGATTTTTTTTGTCAATCGATTAACAAGTAATTGATTACAAATAAATTGAATTATTACAAATAAATTGAATAAGTAATTCAATTTGTTTGCAATCAATTATTTGTTAATTTATTGGCAGTAAAATAATCATATTTGTAATTTAATTGGAATTCAATTGTAATTCAATTACTTTTTAATCAATTATGCCCAACACTGCTCGTCAGCTGTCTGCAGCCACGATTGCCACAGTTTCAAGACAAATCGTGTATAGACGTTTGGGAGATATTGGTCTCTATCCTCGCAGGCCTGTTAGATGTGTTCCACTCACGGCAGTGCATTGTGTCAGCGGTTAACATGGAGTAGAGAACATGTAATGTGGACAGCTGCACAGTGAGCTTGTGTGATGTTTTCTGACGAGTCCAGGTTTAGCTTGCAGTGTGATTCACGCCATACTTTTATATGTAGAACGTCAGGTAGCCGTTACCACCAAAACAACATCATTGAACGCGTTACTGTGGGGCAGAAGCGCTCGTTTTTTTTTGGGGGGGGGTCATATTGGGCACCAGGACAGATCTGCATGTTCAAATCGGAAGAATGATAGGCCAGATTTATCGGGACATCATTCGGGAGCAACATGTACGTTAGTTTAGGGGTGCCATGAGCCCAGAATTTGTGTTTATGGATGGCAATGCGTGTCCTCACCGTGCAAATGTTGTAAACGTATGCCTACAATCTGAAGTTATCACCCGCATGGAATGGCCAGCATTCTCACTTGACTAGAATCCGATAGAGCATGTGTAGGGCATGCTATTACGACTAGTTGTAGTCCGTCAACCACGTCCTACATGTGTACCGGAACTTCAAAGAGTATTGCTTACTATATAGAGTAATCTTTCCCAAGATCAGATCAATAATTTAATACTCAACATTCCTAGGTGTTGTAAGGACAGTATTTCATCATCTGAGAGACATACAATGTATTAACCATCATACCAATCATGTAATGTTCAGTTTTTGTAAGGGAGATATTTTTTGTAATTGCTTCAGGGAGCAAAAATCGCAGTTTTTATAAATGGCATCCTACATAAACCACCTTTTTTTATTCTTGATCTTTTGTTTAATAAATGTACTTTATGAATAAATCATGTTTGTTTTGCTTCTGAACCTTTATTTGCCTCATCTAGCATTCATTAGCCTTTGGACTTGACCGGTTTTGAAGCGCACCATGATTTTCTAACGCATGTAACACAAAGATTAGACCAGCTTTGACATTATTTCTAGTTTTCAAATGGTGAAAACGTTTACTTAGAAATTAAAAAATGAAAAAAAAAAAAAAAAAAACGCATTTTTCGGTTTCAAAGAATTGTCTGGTTTTTCATCTAGACGAAACTTTTTTTTTTTTTTTTGTAACTTGCAAAAATTATTTTCATGGTAGTTTGAATCATGAGTTTTAGTAAAATATGGTGTAGACGCACGGAATACATAAAATAATTTTTATCATTCTATTATTACTCACAGTTACTCTTGTGGTTATACTCTTTGATTTTCTAAAGCTAATCGTATTTCTTCGTTCATTACTCTTTCTTATTTGAATTTCAGTGACTCTTTATACATTCTAAAAATTTCTAAATTGTTTGTCTGTGGTAATACGTAAAAATACTTTAAACCGTCATACATAAAATTACATTTCACATTTTCCTTTCTTTACTCTTATTAACGTTTTTTCGTTAATTTTTGTACAATTTTTGATATTTTTCAATTTAGAAGAACATTTTAATTTCTCAATAGTTTATTATTATTGTTATTTAAATCCTTCAATTGTTGTTTAATTCAAGTCAAATTTTTAAAAAAAAAAAAAAAAAAAAAACTATCATTTGTTTGAGCAAAATATAAATATAAATTAAAAGCATCATAAAAACTTTTGCTAAATAAATTTCCTTAAAAAAATATTTCATTTATATATATATATATATATATATATATATATATATATATATATATATATATATATATATTAATATTAGTTTTATTGTCAAATTTTTCTCATGCCTGCGTGACAATTAATTTTTTAAAAAGATATTATTAAAAGATCATATTGAAAAATATAAAGATATCTTTCATAGTGGTTTCTAAAGTTATAGATAAAAACTATACCTGAAGTGATTTTTACTAATCTTTTATAAAACGAGCTTAAAAGCATAAACTCCTTTCTTTTACTGTTTTCTTTTCTCTATTTTTAAGCGTCAATATTTCCATTTATTCTACATAATAGGAATATCTTTTTTTTTTTTTTTTTTTTTTTTTTTTTTTAAATCTAACTACGTTTTAAGCAATTATTTTAGTTTGAAGATAAGTTTAAACTTAATATTAAATGTAAACAAATTTTATAGTTTAAGTTTACAAAAATAGATCGACATGCTAGCAAAATCTTAATTAAATTCTTAAAAAAAAAAAAAATCTGTTTGTTATTAAATGATTTAAATTAAAGAGTCTATGTATAAATTTAAGATCAAAGGAAGAAATGAAGTATAAAACTACTAAATAAGAAAATAATTCTTATTCAGTTTTTTGCACATTTGTAATAAATAACACCAATTTTCGAATTTCTAGAGCGTGAGACAAAAGCATTAATTTTCCATGATTGATTCGAGTTTAATCGCATCGTTTACTCATCATCAAATACCAATTACGTTGAATCTTCTTACAGCTAAGGAACTGTTATTTTCACCCATGGAAAAGAAAAGTCGTTTTAAGGAAAATGTATTACGAGTTTGAAACACTGTAAAAAAATTCCGTAAATTTACTGAAATATTTAACGAGAGCATCTGTAAATTTACAATAATTCTTATTTAAAAATAAATAATCGAGATTCTCAGTTTATATAGATATATATATATATTATTTATTTTATTTATTAATATATAAAA
>CAWVNO010000973.1:0-32967 GCA_963930645.1 Salticus scenicus | reverse complement strand
TTCGTGGGGCAGATTCTGGAAGTGATTGCGATCGCAAAGCTCTATTAGTTGCTTTGGAATCGGCTTTTGAAAAAAATTCTGTGAAAATCGCAAAAATTTTGGGTATCGAAATCTGGCAAAAGTCTGCATAAAAGGGCTCTCCTGGCCAAATGGTTTAACTTTGGCAGGTCCCTGCTGGTCTGTTATGAAACTAGAATATCTTTTGCACATTCTGGAAGTGATTGCGATCGCAAAGCTCTATTAGTCGCTGTGGAATCGACTTTTAAAAATGAGATGTCGTAAAATTCGCCAAAAAAATTTCGCGACGAAATCGAGCACATGCCTTCAAAAAAGGGCTCTCCTGGCCAAATGGTTTAACTTTGGCAGGTCCCTCGTGCTTTATCATGAAAGTAGACTTCGTGGGGCAGATTCTGGAAGTGATTGCGATCGCAAAGCTCTATTAGTTGCTTTGGAATCGGCTTTTGAAAAAAATTCTGTGAAAATCGCAAAAATTTTGGGTATCGAAATCTGGCAAAAGTCTGCATAAAAGGGCTCTCCTGGCCAAATGGTTTAACTTTGGCAGGTCCCTGCTGGTCTGTTATGAAACTAGAATATCTTTTGCACATTCTGGAAGTGATTGCGATCGCAAAGCTCTATTAGTCGCTGTGGAATCGACTTTTAAAAATGAGATGTCGTAAAATTCGCCAAAAAAATTTCGCGACGAAATCGAGCACATGCCTTCAAAAAAGGGCTCTCCTGGCCAAATGGTTTAACTTTGGCAGGTCCCTCGTGCTTTATCATGAAAGTAGACTTCGTGGGGCAGATTCTGGAAGTGATTGCGATCGCAAAGCTCTATTAGTTGCTTTGGAATCGGCTTTTGAAAAAAATTCTGTGAAAATCGCAAAAATTTTGGGTATCGAAATCTGGCAAAAGTCTGCATAAAAGGGCTCTCCTGGCCAAATGGTTTAACTTTGGCAGGTCCCTGCTGGTCTGTTATGAAACTAGAATATCTTTTGCACATTCTGGAAGTGATTGCGATCGCAAAGCTCTATTAGTCGCTGTGGAATCGACTTTTAAAAATGAGATGTCGTAAAATTCGCCAAAAAAATTTCGCGACGAAATCGAGCACATGCCTTCAAAAAAGGGCTCTCCTGGCCAAATGGTTTAACTTTGGCAGGTCCCTCGTGCTTTATCATGAAAGTAGACTTCGTGGGGCAGATTCTGGAAGTGATTGCGATCGCAAAGCTCTATTAGTTGCTTTGGAATCGGCTTTTGAAAAAAATTCTGTGAAAATCGCAAAAATTTTGGGTATCGAAATCTGGCAAAAGTCTGCATAAAAGGGCTCTCCTGGCCAAATGGTTTAACTTTGGCAGGTCCCTGCTGGTCTGTTATGAAACTAGAATATCTTTTGCACATTCTGGAAGTGATTGCGATCGCAAAGCTCTATTAGTCGCTGTGGAATCGACTTTTAAAAATGAGATGTCGTAAAATTCGCCAAAAAAATTTCGCGACGAAATCGAGCACATGCCTTCAAAAAAGGGCTCTCCTGGCCAAATGGTTTAACTTTGGCAGGTCCCTCGTGCTTTATCATGAAAGTAGACTTCGTGGGGCAGATTCTGGAAGTGATTGCGATCGCAAAGCTCTATTAGTTGCTTTGGAATCGGCTTTTGAAAAAAATTCTGTGAAAATCGCAAAAATTTTGGGTATCGAAATCTGGCAAAAGTCTGCATAAAAGGGCTCTCCTGGCCAAATGGTTTAACTTTGGCAGGTCCCTGCTGGTCTGTTATGAAACTAGAATATCTTTTGCACATTCTGGAAGTGATTGCGATCGCAAAGCTCTATTAGTCGCTGTGGAATCGACTTTTAAAAATGAGATGTCGTAAAATTCGCCAAAAAAATTTCGCGACGAAATCGAGCACATGCCTTCAAAAAAGGGCTCTCCTGGCCAAATGGTTTAACTTTGGCAGGTCCCTCGTGCTTTATCATGAAAGTAGACTTCGTGGGGCAGATTCTGGAAGTGATTGCGATCGCAAAGCTCTATTAGTTGCTTTGGAATCGGCTTTTGAAAAAAATTCTGTGAAAATCGCAAAAATTTTGGGTATCGAAATCTGGCAAAAGTCTGCATAAAAGGGCTCTCCTGGCCAAATGGTTTAACTTTGGCAGGTCCCTGCTGGTCTGTTATGAAACTAGAATATCTTTTGCACATTCTGGAAGTGATTGCGATCGCAAAGCTCTATTAGTCGCTGTGGAATCGACTTTTAAAAATGAGATGTCGTAAAATTCGCCAAAAAAATTTCGCGACGAAATCGAGCACATGCCTTCAAAAAAGGGCTCTCCTGGCCAAATGGTTTAACTTTGGCAGGTCCCTCGTGCTTTATCATGAAAGTAGACTTCGTGGGGCAGATTCTGGAAGTGATTGCGATCGCAAAGCTCTATTAGTTGCTTTGGAATCGGCTTTTGAAAAAAATTCTGTGAAAATCGCAAAAATTTTGGGTATCGAAATCTGGCAAAAGTCTGCATAAAAGGGCTCTCCTGGCCAAATGGTTTAACTTTGGCAGGTCCCTGCTGGTCTGTTATGAAACTAGAATATCTTTTGCACATTCTGGAAGTGATTGCGATCGCAAAGCTCTATTAGTCGCTGTGGAATCGACTTTTAAAAATGAGATGTCGTAAAATTCGCCAAAAAAATTTCGCGACGAAATCGAGCACATGCCTTCAAAAAAGGGCTCTCCTGGCCAAATGGTTTAACTTTGGCAGGTCCCTCGTGCTTTATCATGAAAGTAGACTTCGTGGGGCAGATTCTGGAAGTGATTGCGATCGCAAAGCTCTATTAGTTGCTTTGGAATCGGCTTTTGAAAAAAATTCTGTGAAAATCGCAAAAATTTTGGGTATCGAAATCTGGCAAAAGTCTGCATAAAAGGGCTCTCCTGGCCAAATGGTTTAACTTTGGCAGGTCCCTGCTGGTCTGTTATGAAACTAGAATATCTTTTGCACATTCTGGAAGTGATTGCGATCGCAAAGCTCTATTAGTCGCTGTGGAATCGACTTTTAAAAATGAGATGTCGTAAAATTCGCCAAAAAAATTTCGCGACGAAATCGAGCACATGCCTTCAAAAAAGGGCTCTCCTGGCCAAATGGTTTAACTTTGGCAGGTCCCTCGTGCTTTATCATGAAAGTAGACTTCGTGGGGCAGATTCTGGAAGTGATTGCGATCGCAAAGCTCTATTAGTTGCTTTGGAATCGGCTTTTGAAAAAAATTCTGTGAAAATCGCAAAAATTTTGGGTATCGAAATCTGGCAAAAGTCTGCATAAAAGGGCTCTCCTGGCCAAATGGTTTAACTTTGGCAGGTCCCTGCTGGTCTGTTATGAAACTAGAATATCTTTTGCACATTCTGGAAGTGATTGCGATCGCAAAGCTCTATTAGTCGCTGTGGAATCGACTTTTAAAAATGAGATGTCGTAAAATTCGCCAAAAAAATTTCGCGACGAAATCGAGCACATGCCTTCAAAAAAGGGCTCTCCTGGCCAAATGGTTTAACTTTGGCAGGTCCCTCGTGCTTTATCATGAAAGTAGACTTCGTGGGGCAGATTCTGGAAGTGATTGCGATCGCAAAGCTCTATTAGTTGCTTTGGAATCGGCTTTTGAAAAAAATTCTGTGAAAATCGCAAAAATTTTGGGTATCGAAATCTGGCAAAAGTCTGCATAAAAGGGCTCTCCTGGCCAAATGGTTTAACTTTGGCAGGTCCCTGCTGGTCTGTTATGAAACTAGAATATCTTTTGCACATTCTGGAAGTGATTGCGATCGCAAAGCTCTATTAGTCGCTGTGGAATCGACTTTTAAAAATGAGATGTCGTAAAATTCGCCAAAAAAATTTCGCGACGAAATCGAGCACATGCCTTCAAAAAAGGGCTCTCCTGGCCAAATGGTTTAACTTTGGCAGGTCCCTCGTGCTTTATCATGAAAGTAGACTTCGTGGGGCAGATTCTGGAAGTGATTGCGATCGCAAAGCTCTATTAGTTGCTTTGGAATCGGCTTTTGAAAAAAATTCTGTGAAAATCGCAAAAATTTTGGGTATCGAAATCTGGCAAAAGTCTGCATAAAAGGGCTCTCCTGGCCAAATGGTTTAACTTTGGCAGGTCCCTGCTGGTCTGTTATGAAACTAGAATATCTTTTGCACATTCTGGAAGTGATTGCGATCGCAAAGCTCTATTAGTCGCTGTGGAATCGACTTTTAAAAATGAGATGTCGTAAAATTCGCCAAAAAAATTTCGCGACGAAATCGAGCACATGCCTTCAAAAAAGGGCTCTCCTGGCCAAATGGTTTAACTTTGGCAGGTCCCTCGTGCTTTATCATGAAAGTAGACTTCGTGGGGCAGATTCTGGAAGTGATTGCGATCGCAAAGCTCTATTAGTTGCTTTGGAATCGGCTTTTGAAAAAAATTCTGTGAAAATCGCAAAAATTTTGGGTATCGAAATCTGGCAAAAGTCTGCATAAAAGGGCTCTCCTGGCCAAATGGTTTAACTTTGGCAGGTCCCTGCTGGTCTGTTATGAAACTAGAATATCTTTTGCACATTCTGGAAGTGATTGCGATCGCAAAGCTCTATTAGTCGCTGTGGAATCGACTTTTAAAAATGAGATGTCGTAAAATTCGCCAAAAAAATTTCGCGACGAAATCGAGCACATGCCTTCAAAAAAGGGCTCTCCTGGCCAAATGGTTTAACTTTGGCAGGTCCCTCGTGCTTTATCATGAAAGTAGACTTCGTGGGGCAGATTCTGGAAGTGATTGCGATCGCAAAGCTCTATTAGTTGCTTTGGAATCGGCTTTTGAAAAAAATTCTGTGAAAATCGCAAAAATTTTGGGTATCGAAATCTGGCAAAAGTCTGCATAAAAGGGCTCTCCTGGCCAAATGGTTTAACTTTGGCAGGTCCCTGCTGGTCTGTTATGAAACTAGAATATCTTTTGCACATTCTGGAAGTGATTGCGATCGCAAAGCTCTATTAGTCGCTGTGGAATCGACTTTTAAAAATGAGATGTCGTAAAATTCGCCAAAAAAATTTCGCGACGAAATCGAGCACATGCCTTCAAAAAAGGGCTCTCCTGGCCAAATGGTTTAACTTTGGCAGGTCCCTCGTGCTTTATCATGAAAGTAGACTTCGTGGGGCAGATTCTGGAAGTGATTGCGATCGCAAAGCTCTATTAGTTGCTTTGGAATCGGCTTTTGAAAAAAATTCTGTGAAAATCGCAAAAATTTTGGGTATCGAAATCTGGCAAAAGTCTGCATAAAAGGGCTCTCCTGGCCAAATGGTTTAACTTTGGCAGGTCCCTGCTGGTCTGTTATGAAACTAGAATATCTTTTGCACATTCTGGAAGTGATTGCGATCGCAAAGCTCTATTAGTCGCTGTGGAATCGACTTTTAAAAATGAGATGTCGTAAAATTCGCCAAAAAAATTTCGCGACGAAATCGAGCACATGCCTTCAAAAAAGGGCTCTCCTGGCCAAATGGTTTAACTTTGGCAGGTCCCTCGTGCTTTATCATGAAAGTAGACTTCGTGGGGCAGATTCTGGAAGTGATTGCGATCGCAAAGCTCTATTAGTTGCTTTGGAATCGGCTTTTGAAAAAAATTCTGTGAAAATCGCAAAAATTTTGGGTATCGAAATCTGGCAAAAGTCTGCATAAAAGGGCTCTCCTGGCCAAATGGTTTAACTTTGGCAGGTCCCTGCTGGTCTGTTATGAAACTAGAATATCTTTTGCACATTCTGGAAGTGATTGCGATCGCAAAGCTCTATTAGTCGCTGTGGAATCGACTTTTAAAAATGAGATGTCGTAAAATTCGCCAAAAAAATTTCGCGACGAAATCGAGCACATGCCTTCAAAAAAGGGCTCTCCTGGCCAAATGGTTTAACTTTGGCAGGTCCCTCGTGCTTTATCATGAAAGTAGACTTCGTGGGGCAGATTCTGGAAGTGATTGCGATCGCAAAGCTCTATTAGTTGCTTTGGAATCGGCTTTTGAAAAAAATTCTGTGAAAATCGCAAAAATTTTGGGTATCGAAATCTGGCAAAAGTCTGCATAAAAGGGCTCTCCTGGCCAAATGGTTTAACTTTGGCAGGTCCCTGCTGGTCTGTTATGAAACTAGAATATCTTTTGCACATTCTGGAAGTGATTGCGATCGCAAAGCTCTATTAGTCGCTGTGGAATCGACTTTTAAAAATGAGATGTCGTAAAATTCGCCAAAAAAATTTCGCGACGAAATCGAGCACATGCCTTCAAAAAAGGGCTCTCCTGGCCAAATGGTTTAACTTTGGCAGGTCCCTCGTGCTTTATCATGAAAGTAGACTTCGTGGGGCAGATTCTGGAAGTGATTGCGATCGCAAAGCTCTATTAGTTGCTTTGGAATCGGCTTTTGAAAAAAATTCTGTGAAAATCGCAAAAATTTTGGGTATCGAAATCTGGCAAAAGTCTGCATAAAAGGGCTCTCCTGGCCAAATGGTTTAACTTTGGCAGGTCCCTGCTGGTCTGTTATGAAACTAGAATATCTTTTGCACATTCTGGAAGTGATTGCGATCGCAAAGCTCTATTAGTCGCTGTGGAATCGACTTTTAAAAATGAGATGTCGTAAAATTCGCCAAAAAAATTTCGCGACGAAATCGAGCACATGCCTTCAAAAAAGGGCTCTCCTGGCCAAATGGTTTAACTTTGGCAGGTCCCTCGTGCTTTATCATGAAAGTAGACTTCGTGGGGCAGATTCTGGAAGTGATTGCGATCGCAAAGCTCTATTAGTTGCTTTGGAATCGGCTTTTGAAAAAAATTCTGTGAAAATCGCAAAAATTTTGGGTATCGAAATCTGGCAAAAGTCTGCATAAAAGGGCTCTCCTGGCCAAATGGTTTAACTTTGGCAGGTCCCTGCTGGTCTGTTATGAAACTAGAATATCTTTTGCACATTCTGGAAGTGATTGCGATCGCAAAGCTCTATTAGTCGCTGTGGAATCGACTTTTAAAAATGAGATGTCGTAAAATTCGCCAAAAAAATTTCGCGACGAAATCGAGCACATGCCTTCAAAAAAGGGCTCTCCTGGCCAAATGGTTTAACTTTGGCAGGTCCCTCGTGCTTTATCATGAAAGTAGACTTCGTGGGGCAGATTCTGGAAGTGATTGCGATCGCAAAGCTCTATTAGTTGCTTTGGAATCGGCTTTTGAAAAAAATTCTGTGAAAATCGCAAAAATTTTGGGTATCGAAATCTGGCAAAAGTCTGCATAAAAGGGCTCTCCTGGCCAAATGGTTTAACTTTGGCAGGTCCCTGCTGGTCTGTTATGAAACTAGAATATCTTTTGCACATTCTGGAAGTGATTGCGATCGCAAAGCTCTATTAGTCGCTGTGGAATCGACTTTTAAAAATGAGATGTCGTAAAATTCGCCAAAAAAATTTCGCGACGAAATCGAGCACATGCCTTCAAAAAAGGGCTCTCCTGGCCAAATGGTTTAACTTTGGCAGGTCCCTCGTGCTTTATCATGAAAGTAGACTTCGTGGGGCAGATTCTGGAAGTGATTGCGATCGCAAAGCTCTATTAGTTGCTTTGGAATCGGCTTTTGAAAAAAATTCTGTGAAAATCGCAAAAATTTTGGGTATCGAAATCTGGCAAAAGTCTGCATAAAAGGGCTCTCCTGGCCAAATGGTTTAACTTTGGCAGGTCCCTGCTGGTCTGTTATGAAACTAGAATATCTTTTGCACATTCTGGAAGTGATTGCGATCGCAAAGCTCTATTAGTCGCTGTGGAATCGACTTTTAAAAATGAGATGTCGTAAAATTCGCCAAAAAAATTTCGCGACGAAATCGAGCACATGCCTTCAAAAAAGGGCTCTCCTGGCCAAATGGTTTAACTTTGGCAGGTCCCTCGTGCTTTATCATGAAAGTAGACTTCGTGGGGCAGATTCTGGAAGTGATTGCGATCGCAAAGCTCTATTAGTTGCTTTGGAATCGGCTTTTGAAAAAAATTCTGTGAAAATCGCAAAAATTTTGGGTATCGAAATCTGGCAAAAGTCTGCATAAAAGGGCTCTCCTGGCCAAATGGTTTAACTTTGGCAGGTCCCTGCTGGTCTGTTATGAAACTAGAATATCTTTTGCACATTCTGGAAGTGATTGCGATCGCAAAGCTCTATTAGTCGCTGTGGAATCGACTTTTAAAAATGAGATGTCGTAAAATTCGCCAAAAAAATTTCGCGACGAAATCGAGCACATGCCTTCAAAAAAGGGCTCTCCTGGCCAAATGGTTTAACTTTGGCAGGTCCCTCGTGCTTTATCATGAAAGTAGACTTCGTGGGGCAGATTCTGGAAGTGATTGCGATCGCAAAGCTCTATTAGTTGCTTTGGAATCGGCTTTTGAAAAAAATTCTGTGAAAATCGCAAAAATTTTGGGTATCGAAATCTGGCAAAAGTCTGCATAAAAGGGCTCTCCTGGCCAAATGGTTTAACTTTGGCAGGTCCCTGCTGGTCTGTTATGAAACTAGAATATCTTTTGCACATTCTGGAAGTGATTGCGATCGCAAAGCTCTATTAGTCGCTGTGGAATCGACTTTTAAAAATGAGATGTCGTAAAATTCGCCAAAAAAATTTCGCGACGAAATCGAGCACATGCCTTCAAAAAAGGGCTCTCCTGGCCAAATGGTTTAACTTTGGCAGGTCCCTCGTGCTTTATCATGAAAGTAGACTTCGTGGGGCAGATTCTGGAAGTGATTGCGATCGCAAAGCTCTATTAGTTGCTTTGGAATCGGCTTTTGAAAAAAATTCTGTGAAAATCGCAAAAATTTTGGGTATCGAAATCTGGCAAAAGTCTGCATAAAAGGGCTCTCCTGGCCAAATGGTTTAACTTTGGCAGGTCCCTGCTGGTCTGTTATGAAACTAGAATATCTTTTGCACATTCTGGAAGTGATTGCGATCGCAAAGCTCTATTAGTCGCTGTGGAATCGACTTTTAAAAATGAGATGTCGTAAAATTCGCCAAAAAAATTTCGCGACGAAATCGAGCACATGCCTTCAAAAAAGGGCTCTCCTGGCCAAATGGTTTAACTTTGGCAGGTCCCTCGTGCTTTATCATGAAAGTAGACTTCGTGGGGCAGATTCTGGAAGTGATTGCGATCGCAAAGCTCTATTAGTTGCTTTGGAATCGGCTTTTGAAAAAAATTCTGTGAAAATCGCAAAAATTTTGGGTATCGAAATCTGGCAAAAGTCTGCATAAAAGGGCTCTCCTGGCCAAATGGTTTAACTTTGGCAGGTCCCTGCTGGTCTGTTATGAAACTAGAATATCTTTTGCACATTCTGGAAGTGATTGCGATCGCAAAGCTCTATTAGTCGCTGTGGAATCGACTTTTAAAAATGAGATGTCGTAAAATTCGCCAAAAAAATTTCGCGACGAAATCGAGCACATGCCTTCAAAAAAGGGCTCTCCTGGCCAAATGGTTTAACTTTGGCAGGTCCCTCGTGCTTTATCATGAAAGTAGACTTCGTGGGGCAGATTCTGGAAGTGATTGCGATCGCAAAGCTCTATTAGTTGCTTTGGAATCGGCTTTTGAAAAAAATTCTGTGAAAATCGCAAAAATTTTGGGTATCGAAATCTGGCAAAAGTCTGCATAAAAGGGCTCTCCTGGCCAAATGGTTTAACTTTGGCAGGTCCCTGCTGGTCTGTTATGAAACTAGAATATCTTTTGCACATTCTGGAAGTGATTGCGATCGCAAAGCTCTATTAGTCGCTGTGGAATCGACTTTTAAAAATGAGATGTCGTAAAATTCGCCAAAAAAATTTCGCGACGAAATCGAGCACATGCCTTCAAAAAAGGGCTCTCCTGGCCAAATGGTTTAACTTTGGCAGGTCCCTCGTGCTTTATCATGAAAGTAGACTTCGTGGGGCAGATTCTGGAAGTGATTGCGATCGCAAAGCTCTATTAGTTGCTTTGGAATCGGCTTTTGAAAAAAATTCTGTGAAAATCGCAAAAATTTTGGGTATCGAAATCTGGCAAAAGTCTGCATAAAAGGGCTCTCCTGGCCAAATGGTTTAACTTTGGCAGGTCCCTGCTGGTCTGTTATGAAACTAGAATATCTTTTGCACATTCTGGAAGTGATTGCGATCGCAAAGCTCTATTAGTCGCTGTGGAATCGACTTTTAAAAATGAGATGTCGTAAAATTCGCCAAAAAAATTTCGCGACGAAATCGAGCACATGCCTTCAAAAAAGGGCTCTCCTGGCCAAATGGTTTAACTTTGGCAGGTCCCTCGTGCTTTATCATGAAAGTAGACTTCGTGGGGCAGATTCTGGAAGTGATTGCGATCGCAAAGCTCTATTAGTTGCTTTGGAATCGGCTTTTGAAAAAAATTCTGTGAAAATCGCAAAAATTTTGGGTATCGAAATCTGGCAAAAGTCTGCATAAAAGGGCTCTCCTGGCCAAATGGTTTAACTTTGGCAGGTCCCTGCTGGTCTGTTATGAAACTAGAATATCTTTTGCACATTCTGGAAGTGATTGCGATCGCAAAGCTCTATTAGTCGCTGTGGAATCGACTTTTAAAAATGAGATGTCGTAAAATTCGCCAAAAAAATTTCGCGACGAAATCGAGCACATGCCTTCAAAAAAGGGCTCTCCTGGCCAAATGGTTTAACTTTGGCAGGTCCCTCGTGCTTTATCATGAAAGTAGACTTCGTGGGGCAGATTCTGGAAGTGATTGCGATCGCAAAGCTCTATTAGTTGCTTTGGAATCGGCTTTTGAAAAAAATTCTGTGAAAATCGCAAAAATTTTGGGTATCGAAATCTGGCAAAAGTCTGCATAAAAGGGCTCTCCTGGCCAAATGGTTTAACTTTGGCAGGTCCCTGCTGGTCTGTTATGAAACTAGAATATCTTTTGCACATTCTGGAAGTGATTGCGATCGCAAAGCTCTATTAGTCGCTGTGGAATCGACTTTTAAAAATGAGATGTCGTAAAATTCGCCAAAAAAATTTCGCGACGAAATCGAGCACATGCCTTCAAAAAAGGGCTCTCCTGGCCAAATGGTTTAACTTTGGCAGGTCCCTCGTGCTTTATCATGAAAGTAGACTTCGTGGGGCAGATTCTGGAAGTGATTGCGATCGCAAAGCTCTATTAGTTGCTTTGGAATCGGCTTTTGAAAAAAATTCTGTGAAAATCGCAAAAATTTTGGGTATCGAAATCTGGCAAAAGTCTGCATAAAAGGGCTCTCCTGGCCAAATGGTTTAACTTTGGCAGGTCCCTGCTGGTCTGTTATGAAACTAGAATATCTTTTGCACATTCTGGAAGTGATTGCGATCGCAAAGCTCTATAGTCGCTAAAATTCGATACAAAAAATTTCGCGACGAAATCGAGCACATGCCTTCAAAAAAGGGCTCTCCTGGCCAAATGGTTTAACTTTGGCAGGTCCCTCGTGCTTTATCATGAAAGTAGACTTCGTGGGGCAGATTCTGGAAGTGATTGCGATCGCAAAGCTCTATTAGTTGCTTTGGAATCGGCTTTTGAAAAAAATTCTGTGAAAATCGCAAAAATTTTGGGTATCGAAATCTGGCAAAAGTCTGCATAAAAGGGCTCTCCTGGCCAAATGGTTTAACTTTGGCAGGTCCCTGCTGGTCTGTTATGAAACTAGAATATCTTTTGCACATTCTGGAAGTGATTGCGATCGCAAAGCTCTATTAGTCGCTGGTGGAATCGACTTTTGAAAATGAGAGGGCGTAAAATTCGACAAAAAAGTTTGGCGACGATATCGAGCACATGCCTTCATAAAAGGGCTCTCCTGGCCAAATGGTTTAACTTTGGCAGGTCCCTGCTGTTCTGTTATGAAAGTAGACTTCGTGGGGCAGATTCTGGAAGTGATTGCGATCGCAAAGCTCTATTAGTTGCTTTGGAATCGGCTTTTGAAAAAAATTCTGTGAAAATCGCAAAAATTTTGGGTATCGAAATCGGGCAAAGTCTGCATAAAAGGGCTCTCCTGGCCAAATGGTTTAACTTTGGCAGGTCCCTGCTGTTCTGTTATGAAACTAGAATATCTTTTGCAGATTCTGGAAGTGATTGCGATCGCAAAGCTCTATTAGTTGCTTTGGAATCGACTTTTGAAAATGAGAGGGCGTAAAATTCGACAAAAAAGTTTGGCGACGATATCGAGCACATGCCTTCATAAAAGGGCTCTCCTGGCCAAATGGTTTAACTTTGGCAGGTCCCTGCTGTTCTGTTATGAAAGTAGACTTCGTGGGCAGATTCTGGAAGTGATTGCGATCGCAAAGCTCTATTAGTTGCTTTGGAATCGGCTTTTGAAAAAAATTCTGTGAAAATCGCAAAAATTTTGGGTATCGAAATCGGGCAAAGTCTGCATAAAAGGGCTCTCCTGGCCAAATGGTTTAACTTTGGCAGGTCCCTGCTGTTCTGTTATGAAACTAGAATATCTTTTGCAGATTCTGGAAGTGATTGCGATCGCAAAGCTCTATTAGTTGCTTTGGAATCGACTTTTGAAAATGAGAGGCGTAAAATTCGACAAAAAAGTTTGGCGACGATATCGAGCACATGCCTTCATAAAAGGGCTCTCCTGGCCAAATGGTTTAACTTTGGCAGGTCCCTGCTGTTCTGTTATGAAAGTAGACTTCGTGGGGCAGATTCTGGAAGTGATTGCGATCGCAAAGCTCTATTAGTTGCTTTGGAATCGGCTTTTGAAAAAAATTCTGTGAAATCGCAAAAATTTTGGGTATCGAAATCGGGCAAAGTCTGCATAAAAGGGCTCTCCTGGCCAAATGGTTTAACTTTGGCAGGTCCCTGCTGTTCTGTTATGAAACTAGAATATCTTTTGCAGATTCTGGAAGTGATTGCGATCGCAAAGCTCTATTAGTTGCTTTGGAATCGACTTTTGAAAATGAGAGGGCGTAAAATTCGACAAAAAAGTTTGGCGACGATATCGAGCACATGCCTTCATAAAAGGGCTCTCCTGGCCAAATGGTTTAACTTTGGCAGGTCCCTGCTGTTCTGTTATGAAAGTAGACTTCGTGGGGCAGATTCTGGAAGTGATTGCGATCGCAAAGCTCTATTAGTTGCTTTGGAATCGGCTTTTGAAAAAAATTCTGTGAAAATCGCAAAAATTTTGGGTATCGAAATCGGGCAAAGTCTGCATAAAAGGGCTCTCCTGGCCAAATGGTTTAACTTTGGCAGGTCCCTGCTGTTCTGTTATGAAACTAGAATATCTTTTGCAGATTCTGGAAGTGATTGCGATCGCAAAGCTCTATTAGTTGCTTTGGAATCGACTTTTGAAAATGAGAGGGCGTAAAATTCGACAAAAAAGTTTGGCGACGATATCGAGCACATGCCTTCATAAAAGGGCTCTCCTGGCCAAATGGTTTAACTTTGGCAGGTCCCTGCTGTTCTGTTATGAAAGTAGACTTCGTGGGGCAGATTCTGGAAGTGATTGCGATCGCAAAGCTCTATTAGTTGCTTTGGAATCGGCTTTTGAAAAAAATTCTGTGAAAATCGCAAAAATTTTGGGTATCGAAATCGGGCAAAGTCTGCATAAAAGGGCTCTCCTGGCCAAATGGTTTAACTTTGGCAGGTCCCTGCTGTTCTGTTATGAAACTAGAATATCTTTTGCAGATTCTGGAAGTGATTGCGATCGCAAAGCTCTATTAGTTGCTTTGGAATCGACTTTTGAAAATGAGAGGGCGTAAAATTCGACAAAAAAGTTTGGCGACGATATCGAGCACATGCCTTCATAAAAGGGCTCTCCTGGCCAAATGGTTTAACTTTGGCAGGTCCCTGCTGTTCTGTTATGAAAGTAGACTTCGTGGGGCAGATTCTGGAAGTGATTGCGATCGCAAAGCTCTATTAGTTGCTTTGGAATCGGCTTTTGAAAAAAATTCTGTGAAAATCGCAAAAATTTTGGGTATCGAAATCGGGCAAAGTCTGCATAAAAGGGCTCTCCTGGCCAAATGGTTTAACTTTGGCAGGTCCCTGCTGTTCTGTTATGAAACTAGAATATCTTTTGCAGATTCTGGAAGTGATTGCGATCGCAAAGCTCTATTAGTTGCTTTGGAATCGACTTTTGAAAATGAGAGGGCGTAAAATTCGACAAAAAAGTTTGGCGACGATATCGAGCACATGCCTTCATAAAAGGGCTCTCCTGGCCAAATGGTTTAACTTTGGCAGGTCCCTGCTGTTCTGTTATGAAAGTAGACTTCGTGGGGCAGATTCTGGAAGTGATTGCGATCGCAAAGCTCTATTAGTTGCTTTGGAATCGGCTTTTGAAAAAAATTCTGTGAAAATCGCAAAAATTTTGGGTATCGAAATCGGGCAAAGTCTGCATAAAAGGGCTCTCCTGGCCAAATGGTTTAACTTTGGCAGGTCCCTGCTGTTCTGTTATGAAACTAGAATATCTTTTGCAGATTCTGGAAGTGATTGCGATCGCAAAGCTCTATTAGTTGCTTTGGAATCGACTTTTGAAAATGAGAGGGCGTAAAATTCGACAAAAAAGTTTGGCGACGATATCGAGCACATGCCTTCATAAAAGGGCTCTCCTGGCCAAATGGTTTAACTTTGGCAGGTCCCTGCTGTTCTGTTATGAAAGTAGACTTCGTGGGGCAGATTCTGGAAGTGATTGCGATCGCAAAGCTCTATTAGTTGCTTTGGAATCGGCTTTTGAAAAAAATTCTGTGAAAATCGCAAAAATTTTGGGTATCGAAATCGGGCAAAGTCTGCATAAAAGGGCTCTCCTGGCCAAATGGTTTAACTTTGGCAGGTCCCTGCTGTTCTGTTATGAAACTAGAATATCTTTTGCAGATTCTGGAAGTGATTGCGATCGCAAAGCTCTATTAGTTGCTTTGGAATCGACTTTTGAAAATGAGAGGGCGTAAAATTCGACAAAAAAGTTTGGCGACGATATCGAGCACATGCCTTCATAAAAGGGCTCTCCTGGCCAAATGGTTTAACTTTGGCAGGTCCCTGCTGTTCTGTTATGAAAGTAGACTTCGTGGGGCAGATTCTGGAAGTGATTGCGATCGCAAAGCTCTATTAGTTGCTTTGGAATCGGCTTTTGAAAAAAATTCTGTGAAAATCGCAAAAATTTTGGGTATCGAAATCGGGCAAAGTCTGCATAAAAGGGCTCTCCTGGCCAAATGGTTTAACTTTGGCAGGTCCCTGCTGTTCTGTTATGAAACTAGAATATCTTTTGCAGATTCTGGAAGTGATTGCGATCGCAAAGCTCTATTAGTTGCTTTGGAATCGACTTTTGAAAATGAGAGGGCGTAAAATTCGACAAAAAAGTTTGGCGACGATATCGAGCACATGCCTTCATAAAAGGGCTCTCCTGGCCAAATGGTTTAACTTTGGCAGGTCCCTGCTGTTCTGTTATGAAAGTAGACTTCGTGGGGCAGATTCTGGAAGTGATTGCGATCGCAAAGCTCTATTAGTTGCTTTGGAATCGGCTTTTGAAAAAAATTCTGTGAAAATCGCAAAAATTTTGGGTATCGAAATCGGGCAAAGTCTGCATAAAAGGGCTCTCCTGGCCAAATGGTTTAACTTTGGCAGGTCCCTGCTGTTCTGTTATGAAACTAGAATATCTTTTGCAGATTCTGGAAGTGATTGCGATCGCAAAGCTCTATTAGTTGCTTTGGAATCGACTTTTGAAAATGAGAGGGCGTAAAATTCGACAAAAAAGTTTGGCGACGATATCGAGCACATGCCTTCATAAAAGGGCTCTCCTGGCCAAATGGTTTAACTTTGGCAGGTCCCTGCTGTTCTGTTATGAAAGTAGACTTCGTGGGGCAGATTCTGGAAGTGATTGCGATCGCAAAGCTCTATTAGTTGCTTTGGAATCGGCTTTTGAAAAAAATTCTGTGAAAATCGCAAAAATTTTGGGTATCGAAATCGGGCAAAGTCTGCATAAAAGGGCTCTCCTGGCCAAATGGTTTAACTTTGGCAGGTCCCTGCTGTTCTGTTATGAAACTAGAATATCTTTTGCAGATTCTGGAAGTGATTGCGATCGCAAAGCTCTATTAGTTGCTTTGGAATCGACTTTTGAAAATGAGAGGGCGTAAAATTCGACAAAAAAGTTTGGCGACGATATCGAGCACATGCCTTCATAAAAGGGCTCTCCTGGCCAAATGGTTTAACTTTGGCAGGTCCCTGCTGTTCTGTTATGAAAGTAGACTTCGTGGGGCAGATTCTGGAAGTGATTGCGATCGCAAAGCTCTATTAGTTGCTTTGGAATCGGCTTTTGAAAAAAATTCTGTGAAAATCGCAAAAATTTTGGGTATCGAAATCGGGCAAAGTCTGCATAAAAGGGCTCTCCTGGCCAAATGGTTTAACTTTGGCAGGTCCCTGCTGTTCTGTTATGAAACTAGAATATCTTTTGCAGATTCTGGAAGTGATTGCGATCGCAAAGCTCTATTAGTTGCTTTGGAATCGACTTTTGAAAATGAGAGGGCGTAAAATTCGACAAAAAAGTTTGGCGACGATATCGAGCACATGCCTTCATAAAAGGGCTCTCCTGGCCAAATGGTTTAACTTTGGCAGGTCCCTGCTGTTCTGTTATTGAAAGTAGACTTCGTGGGGCAGATTCTGGAAGTGATTGCGATCGCAAAGCTCTATTAGTTGCTTTGGAATCGGCTTTTGAAAAAAATTCTGTGAAAATCGCAAAAATTTTGGGTATCGAAATCGGGCAAAGTCTGCATAAAAGGGCTCTCCTGGCCAAATGGTTTAACTTTGGCAGGTCCCTGCTGTTCTGTTATGAAACTAGAATATCTTTTGCAGATTCTGGAAGTGATTGCGATCGCAAAGCTCTATTAGTTGCTTTGGAATCGACTTTTGAAAATGAGAGGGCGTAAAATTCGACAAAAAAGTTTGGCGACGATATCGAGCACATGCCTTCATAAAAGGGCTCTCCTGGCCAAATGGTTTAACTTTGGCAGGTCCCTGCTGTTCTGTTATGATACTCACTAAGAGTAGACTTCGTGGGGCAGATTCTGGAAGTGATTGCGATCGCAAAGCTCTATTAGTTGCTTTGGAAGCGGCTTTGAAAAAATTCTGTGAAAATCGCAAAAATTTTGGGTATCGAAATCGGGCAAAGTCTGGCATAAAAGGGCTCTCCTGGCCAAATGGTTTAACTTTGGCAGGTCCCTGCTGTTCTGTTATGAAACTAGAATAACTTTTGCAGATTCTGGAAGTGATTGCGATCGCAAAAGCTCTATTAGTTGCTTTTGGAATCGACTTTTGAAAATGAGAGGGCGTAAATTCGACAAAAAAGTTTGGCGACGAGATCGAGCACATGCCTTCATAAAAGGGCTCTCCTGGCCAATGGTTTAACTTTGGCAGGTCCCTGCTGTTCTGTTATGGAAAGTAGACTTCGTGGGGCAGATTCTGGAAGTGATTGCGATCGCAAAGCTCTATTAGTTGCTTTGGAATCGGCTTTTGAAAAAAATTCTGTGAAAATCGCAAAAATTTTGGGTATCGAAATCGGGCAAAGTCTGCATAAAAGGGCTCTCCTGGCCAAATGGTTTAACTTTGGCAGGTCCCTGCTGTTCTGTTATGAAACTAGAATATCTTTTGCAGATTCTGGAAGTGATTGCGATCGCAAAGCTCTATTAGTTGCTTTGGAATCGACTTTTGAAAATGAGAGGGCGTAAAATTCGACAAAAAAGTTTGGCGACGATATCGAGCACATGCCTTCATAAAAGGGCTCTCCTGGCCAAATGGTTTAACTTTGGCAGGTCCCTGCTGTTCTGTTATGAAAGTAGACTTCGTGGGGCAGATTCTGGAAGTGATTGCGATCGCAAAGCTCTATTAGTTGCTTTGGAATCGGCTTTTGAAAAAAATTCTGTGAAAATCGCAAAAATTTTGGGTATCGAAATCGGGCAAAGTCTGCATAAAAGGGCTCTCCTGGCCAAATGGTTTAACTTTGGCAGGTCCCTGCTGTTCTGTTATGAAACTAGAATATCTTTTGCAGATTCTGGAAGTGATTGCGATCGCAAAGCTCTATTAGTTGCTTTGGAATCGACTTTTGAAAATGAGAGGGCGTAAAATTCGACAAAAAAGTTTGGCGACGATATCGAGCACATGCCTTCATAAAAGGGCTCTCCTGGCCAAATGGTTTAACTTTGGCAGGTCCCTGCTGTTCTGTTATGAAAGTAGACTTCGTGGGGCAGATTCTGGAAGTGATTGCGATCGCAAAGCTCTATTAGTTGCTTTGGAATCGGCTTTTGAAAAAAATTCTGTGAAAATCGCAAAAATTTTGGGTATCGAAATCGGGCAAAGTCTGCATAAAAGGGCTCTCCTGGCCAAATGGTTTAACTTTGGCAGGTCCCTGCTGTTCTGTTATGAAACTAGAATATCTTTTGCAGATTCTGGAAGTGATTGCGATCGCAAAGCTCTATTAGTTGCTTTGGAATCGACTTTTGAAAATGAGAGGGCGTAAAATTCGACAAAAAAGTTTGGCGACGATATCGAGCACATGCCTTCATAAAAGGGCTCTCCTGGCCAAATGGTTTAACTTTGGCAGGTCCCTGCTGTTCTGTTATGAAAGTAGACTTCGTGGGGCAGATTCTGGAAGTGATTGCGATCGCAAAGCTCTATTAGTTGCTTTGGAATCGGCTTTTGAAAAAAATTCTGTGAAAATCGCAAAAATTTTGGGTATCGAAATCGGGCAAAGTCTGCATAAAAGGGCTCTCCTGGCCAAATGGTTTAACTTTGGCAGGTCCCTGCTGTTCTGTTATGAAACTAGAATATCTTTTGCAGATTCTGGAAGTGATTGCGATCGCAAAGCTCTATTAGTTGCTTTGGAATCGACTTTTGAAAATGAGAGGGCGTAAAATTCGACAAAAAAGTTTGGCGACGATATCGAGCACATGCCTTCATAAAAGGGCTCTCCTGGCCAAATGGTTTAACTTTGGCAGGTCCCTGCTGTTCTGTTATGAAAGTAGACTTCGTGGGGCAGATTCTGGAAGTGATTGCGATCGCAAAGCTCTATTAGTTGCTTTGGAATCGGCTTTTGAAAAAAATTCTGTGAAAATCGCAAAAATTTTGGGTATCGAAATCGGGCAAAGTCTGCATAAAAGGGCTCTCCTGGCCAAATGGTTTAACTTTGGCAGGTCCCTGCTGTTCTGTTATGAAACTAGAATATCTTTTGCAGATTCTGGAAGTGATTGCGATCGCAAAGCTCTATTAGTTGCTTTGGAATCGACTTTTGAAAATGAGAGGGCGTAAAATTCGACAAAAAAGTTTGGCGACGATATCGAGCACATGCCTTCATAAAAGGGCTCTCCTGGCCAAATGGTTTAACTTTGGCAGGTCCCTGCTGTTCTGTTATGAAAGTAGACTTCGTGGGGCAGATTCTGGAAGTGATTGCGATCGCAAAGCTCTATTAGTTGCTTTGGAATCGGCTTTTGAAAAAAATTCTGTGAAAATCGCAAAAATTTTGGGTATCGAAATCGGGCAAAGTCTGCATAAAAGGGCTCTCCTGGCCAAATGGTTTAACTTTGGCAGGTCCCTGCTGTTCTGTTATGAAACTAGAATATCTTTTGCAGATTCTGGAAGTGATTGCGATCGCAAAGCTCTATTAGTTGCTTTGGAATCGACTTTTGAAAATGAGAGGGCGTAAAATTCGACAAAAAAGTTTGGCGACGATATCGAGCACATGCCTTCATAAAAGGGCTCTCCTGGCCAAATGGTTTAACTTTGGCAGGTCCCTGCTGTTCTGTTATGAAAGTAGACTTCGTGGGGCAGATTCTGGAAGTGATTGCGATCGCAAAGCTCTATTAGTTGCTTTGGAATCGGCTTTTGAAAAAAATTCTGTGAAAATCGCAAAAATTTTGGGTATCGAAATCGGGCAAAGTCTGCATAAAAGGGCTCTCCTGGCCAAATGGTTTAACTTTGGCAGGTCCCTGCTGTTCTGTTATGAAACTAGAATATCTTTTGCAGATTCTGGAAGTGATTGCGATCGCAAAGCTCTATTAGTTGCTTTGGAATCGACTTTTGAAAATGAGAGGGCGTAAAATTCGACAAAAAAGTTTGGCGACGATATCGAGCACATGCCTTCATAAAAGGGCTCTCCTGGCCAAATGGTTTAACTTTGGCAGGTCCCTGCTGTTCTGTTATGAAAGTAGACTTCGTGGGGCAGATTCTGGAAGTGATTGCGATCGCAAAGCTCTATTAGTTGCTTTGGAATCGGCTTTTGAAAAAAATTCTGTGAAAATCGCAAAAATTTTGGGTATCGAAATCGGGCAAAGTCTGCATAAAAGGGCTCTCCTGGCCAAATGGTTTAACTTTGGCAGGTCCCTGCTGTTCTGTTATGAAACTAGAATATCTTTTGCAGATTCTGGAAGTGATTGCGATCGCAAAGCTCTATTAGTTGCTTTGGAATCGACTTTTGAAAATGAGAGGGCGTAAAATTCGACAAAAAAGTTTGGCGACGATATCGAGCACATGCCTTCATAAAAGGGCTCTCCTGGCCAAATGGTTTAACTTTGGCAGGTCCCTGCTGTTCTGTTATGAAAGTAGACTTCGTGGGGCAGATTCTGGAAGTGATTGCGATCGCAAAGCTCTATTAGTTGCTTTGGAATCGGCTTTTGAAAAAAATTCTGTGAAAATCGCAAAAATTTTGGGTATCGAAATCGGGCAAAGTCTGCATAAAAGGGCTCTCCTGGCCAAATGGTTTAACTTTGGCAGGTCCCTGCTGTTCTGTTATGAAACTAGAATATCTTTTGCAGATTCTGGAAGTGATTGCGATCGCAAAGCTCTATTAGTTGCTTTGGAATCGACTTTTGAAAATGAGAGGGCGTAAAATTCGACAAAAAAGTTTGGCGACGATATCGAGCACATGCCTTCATAAAAGGGCTCTCCTGGCCAAATGGTTTAACTTTGGCAGGTCCCTGCTGTTCTGTTATGAAAGTAGACTTCGTGGGGCAGATTCTGGAAGTGATTGCGATCGCAAAGCTCTATTAGTTGCTTTGGAATCGGCTTTTGAAAAAAATTCTGTGAAAATCGCAAAAATTTTGGGTATCGAAATCGGGCAAAGTCTGCATAAAAGGGCTCTCCTGGCCAAATGGTTTAACTTTGGCAGGTCCCTGCTGTTCTGTTATGAAACTAGAATATCTTTTGCAGATTCTGGAAGTGATTGCGATCGCAAAGCTCTATTAGTTGCTTTGGAATCGACTTTTGAAAATGAGAGGGCGTAAAATTCGACAAAAAAGTTTGGCGACGATATCGAGCACATGCCTTCATAAAAGGGCTCTCCTGGCCAAATGGTTTAACTTTGGCAGGTCCCTGCTGTTCTGTTATGAAAGTAGACTTCGTGGGGCAGATTCTGGAAGTGATTGCGATCGCAAAGCTCTATTAGTTGCTTTGGAATCGGCTTTTGAAAAAAATTCTGTGAAAATCGCAAAAATTTTGGGTATCGAAATCGGGCAAAGTCTGCATAAAAGGGCTCTCCTGGCCAAATGGTTTAACTTTGGCAGGTCCCTGCTGTTCTGTTATGAAACTAGAATATCTTTTGCAGATTCTGGAAGTGATTGCGATCGCAAAGCTCTATTAGTTGCTTTGGAATCGACTTTTGAAAATGAGAGGGCGTAAAATTCGACAAAAAAGTTTGGCGACGATATCGAGCACATGCCTTCATAAAAGGGCTCTCCTGGCCAAATGGTTTAACTTTGGCAGGTCCCTGCTGTTCTGTTATGAAAGTAGACTTCGTGGGGCAGATTCTGGAAGTGATTGCGATCGCAAAGCTCTATTAGTTGCTTTGGAATCGGCTTTTGAAAAAAATTCTGTGAAAATCGCAAAAATTTTGGGTATCGAAATCGGGCAAAGTCTGCATAAAAGGGCTCTCCTGGCCAAATGGTTTAACTTTGGCAGGTCCCTGCTGTTCTGTTATGAAACTAGAATATCTTTTGCAGATTCTGGAAGTGATTGCGATCGCAAAGCTCTATTAGTTGCTTTGGAATCGACTTTTGAAAATGAGAGGGCGTAAAATTCGACAAAAAAGTTTGGCGACGATATCGAGCACATGCCTTCATAAAAGGGCTCTCCTGGCCAAATGGTTTAACTTTGGCAGGTCCCTGCTGTTCTGTTATGAAAGTAGACTTCGTGGGGCAGATTCTGGAAGTGATTGCGATCGCAAAGCTCTATTAGTTGCTTTGGAATCGGCTTTTGAAAAAAATTCTGTGAAAATCGCAAAAATTTTGGGTATCGAAATCGGGCAAAGTCTGCATAAAAGGGCTCTCCTGGCCAAATGGTTTAACTTTGGCAGGTCCCTGCTGTTCTGTTATGAAACTAGAATATCTTTTGCAGATTCTGGAAGTGATTGCGATCGCAAAGCTCTATTAGTTGCTTTGGAATCGACTTTTGAAAATGAGAGGGCGTAAAATTCGACAAAAAAGTTTGGCGACGATATCGAGCACATGCCTTCATAAAAGGGCTCTCCTGGCCAAATGGTTTAACTTTGGCAGGTCCCTGCTGTTCTGTTATGAAAGTAGACTTCGTGGGGCAGATTCTGGAAGTGATTGCGATCGCAAAGCTCTATTAGTTGCTTTGGAATCGGCTTTTGAAAAAAATTCTGTGAAAATCGCAAAAATTTTGGGTATCGAAATCGGGCAAAGTCTGCATAAAAGGGCTCTCCTGGCCAAATGGTTTAACTTTGGCAGGTCCCTGCTGTTCTGTTATGAAACTAGAATATCTTTTGCAGATTCTGGAAGTGATTGCGATCGCAAAGCTCTATTAGTTGCTTTGGAATCGACTTTTGAAAATGAGAGGGCGTAAAATTCGACAAAAAAGTTTGGCGACGATATCGAGCACATGCCTTCATAAAAGGGCTCTCCTGGCCAAATGGTTTAACTTTGGCAGGTCCCTGCTGTTCTGTTATGAAAGTAGACTTCGTGGGGCAGATTCTGGAAGTGATTGCGATCGCAAAGCTCTATTAGTTGCTTTGGAATCGGCTTTTGAAAAAAATTCTGTGAAAATCGCAAAAATTTTGGGTATCGAAATCGGGCAAAGTCTGCATAAAAGGGCTCTCCTGGCCAAATGGTTTAACTTTGGCAGGTCCCTGCTGTTCTGTTATGAAACTAGAATATCTTTTGCAGATTCTGGAAGTGATTGCGATCGCAAAGCTCTATTAGTTGCTTTGGAATCGACTTTTGAAAATGAGAGGGCGTAAAATTCGACAAAAAAGTTTGGCGACGATATCGAGCACATGCCTTCATAAAAGGGCTCTCCTGGCCAAATGGTTTAACTTTGGCAGGTCCCTGCTGTTCTGTTATGAAAGTAGACTTCGTGGGGCAGATTCTGGAAGTGATTGCGATCGCAAAGCTCTATTAGTTGCTTTGGAATCGGCTTTTGAAAAAAATTCTGTGAAAATCGCAAAAATTTTGGGTATCGAAATCGGGCAAAGTCTGCATAAAAGGGCTCTCCTGGCCAAATGGTTTAACTTTGGCAGGTCCCTGCTGTTCTGTTATGAAACTAGAATATCTTTTGCAGATTCTGGAAGTGATTGCGATCGCAAAGCTCTATTAGTTGCTTTGGAATCGACTTTTGAAAATGAGAGGGCGTAAAATTCGACAAAAAAGTTTGGCGACGATATCGAGCACATGCCTTCATAAAAGGGCTCTCCTGGCCAAATGGTTTAACTTTGGCAGGTCCCTGCTGTTCTGTTATGAAAGTAGACTTCGTGGGGCAGATTCTGGAAGTGATTGCGATCGCAAAGCTCTATTAGTTGCTTTGGAATCGGCTTTTGAAAAAAATTCTGTGAAAATCGCAAAATTTTGGGTATCGAAATCGGGCAAAGTCTGCATAAAAGGGCTCTCCTGGCCAAATGGTTTAACTTTGGCAGGTCCCTGCTGTTCTGTTATGAAACTAGAATATCTTTTGCAGATTCTGGAAGTGATTGCGATCGCAAAGCTCTATTAGTTGCTTTGGAATCGACTTTTGAAAATGAGAGGGCGTAAAATTCGACAAAAAAGTTTGGCGACGATATCGAGCACATGCCTTCATAAAAGGGCTCTCCTGGCCAAATGGTTTAACTTTGGCAGGTCCCTGCTGTTCTGTTATGAAAGTAGACTTCGTGGGGCAGATTCTGGAAGTGATTGCGATCGCAAAGCTCTATTAGTTGCTTTGGAATCGGCTTTTGAAAAAAATTCTGTGAAAATCGCAAAAATTTTGGGTATCGAAATCGGGCAAAGTCTGCATAAAAGGGCTCTCCTGGCCAAATGGTTTAACTTTGGCAGGTCCCTGCTGTTCTGTTATGAAACTAGAATATCTTTTGCAGATTCTGGAAGTGATTGCGATCGCAAAGCTCTATTAGTTGCTTTGGAATCGACTTTTGAAAATGAGAGGGCGTAAAATTCGACAAAAAAGTTTGGCGACGATATCGAGCACATGCCTTCATAAAAGGGCTCTCCTGGCCAAATGGTTTAACTTTGGCAGGTCCCTGCTGTTCTGTTATGAAAGTAGACTTCGTGGGGCAGATTCTGGAAGTGATTGCGATCGCAAAGCTCTATTAGTTGCTTTGGAATCGGCTTTTGAAAAAAATTCTGTGAAAATCGCAAAAATTTTGGGTATCGAAATCGGGCAAAGTCTGCATAAAAGGGCTCTCCTGGCCAAATGGTTTAACTTTGGCAGGTCCCTGCTGTTCTGTTATGAAACTAGAATATCTTTTGCAGATTCTGGAAGTGATTGCGATCGCAAAGCTCTATTAGTTGCTTTGGAATCGACTTTTGAAAATGAGAGGGCGTAAAATTCGACAAAAAAGTTTGGCGACGATATCGAGCACATGCCTTCATAAAAGGGCTCTCCTGGCCAAATGGTTTAACTTTGGCAGGTCCCTGCTGTTCTGTTATGAAAGTAGACTTCGTGGGGCAGATTCTGGAAGTGATTGCGATCGCAAAGCTCTATTAGTTGCTTTGGAATCGGCTTTTGAAAAAAATTCTGTGAAAATCGCAAAAATTTTGGGTATCGAAATCGGGCAAAGTCTGCATAAAAGGGCTCTCCTGGCCAAATGGTTTAACTTTGGCAGGTCCCTGCTGTTCTGTTATGAAACTAGAATATCTTTTGCAGATTCTGGAAGTGATTGCGATCGCAAAGCTCTATTAGTTGCTTTGGAATCGACTTTTGAAAATGAGAGGGCGTAAAATTCGACAAAAAAGTTTGGCGACGATATCGAGCACATGCCTTCATAAAAGGGCTCTCCTGGCCAAATGGTTTAACTTTGGCAGGTCCCTGCTGTTCTGTTATGAAAGTAGACTTCGTGGGGCAGATTCTGGAAGTGATTGCGATCGCAAAGCTCTATTAGTTGCTTTGGAATCGGCTTTTGAAAAAAATTCTGTGAAAATCGCAAAAATTTTGGGTATCGAAATCGGGCAAAGTCTGCATAAAAGGGCTCTCCTGGCCAAATGGTTTAACTTTGGCAGGTCCCTGCTGTTCTGTTATGAAACTAGAATATCTTTTGCAGATTCTGGAAGTGATTGCGATCGCAAAGCTCTATTAGTTGCTTTGGAATCGACTTTTGAAAATGAGAGGGCGTAAAATTCGACAAAAAAGTTTGGCGACGATATCGAGCACATGCCTTCATAAAAGGGCTCTCCTGGCCAAATGGTTTAACTTTGGCAGGTCCCTGCTGTTCTGTTATGAAAGTAGACTTCGTGGGGCAGATTCTGGAAGTGATTGCGATCGCAAAGCTCTATTAGTTGCTTTGGAATCGGCTTTTGAAAAAAATTCTGTGAAAATCGCAAAAATTTTGGGTATCGAAATCGGGCAAAGTCTGCATAAAAGGGCTCTCCTGGCCAAATGGTTTAACTTTGGCAGGTCCCTGCTGTTCTGTTATGAAACTAGAATATCTTTTGCAGATTCTGGAAGTGATTGCGATCGCAAAGCTCTATTAGTTGCTTTGGAATCGACTTTTGAAAATGAGAGGGCGTAAAATTCGACAAAAAAGTTTGGCGACGATATCGAGCACATGCCTTCATAAAAGGGCTCTCCTGGCCAAATGGTTTAACTTTGGCAGGTCCCTGCTGTTCTGTTATGAAAGTAGACTTCGTGGGGCAGATTCTGGAAGTGATTGCGATCGCAAAGCTCTATTAGTTGCTTTGGAATCGGCTTTTGAAAAAAATTCTGTGAAAATCGCAAAAATTTTGGGTATCGAAATCGGGCAAAGTCTGCATAAAAGGGCTCTCCTGGCCAAATGGTTTAACTTTGGCAGGTCCCTGCTGTTCTGTTATGAAACTAGAATATCTTTTGCAGATTCTGGAAGTGATTGCGATCGCAAAGCTCTATTAGTTGCTTTGGAATCGACTTTTGAAAATGAGAGGGCGTAAAATTCGACAAAAAAGTTTGGCGACGATATCGAGCACATGCCTTCATAAAAGGGCTCTCCTGGCCAAATGGTTTAACTTTGGCAGGTCCCTGCTGTTCTGTTATGAAAGTAGACTTCGTGGGGCAGATTCTGGAAGTGATTGCGATCGCAAAGCTCTATTAGTTGCTTTGGAATCGGCTTTTGAAAAAAATTCTGTGAAAATCGCAAAAATTTTGGGTATCGAAATCGGGCAAAGTCTGCATAAAAGGGCTCTCCTGGCCAAATGGTTTAACTTTGGCAGGTCCCTGCTGTTCTGTTATGAAACTAGAATATCTTTTGCAGATTCTGGAAGTGATTGCGATCGCAAAGCTCTATTAGTTGCTTTGGAATCGACTTTTGAAAATGAGAGGGCGTAAAATTCGACAAAAAAGTTTGGCGACGATATCGAGCACATGCCTTCATAAAAGGGCTCTCCTGGCCAAATGGTTTAACTTTGGCAGGTCCCTGCTGTTCTGTTATGAAAGTAGACTTCGTGGGGCAGATTCTGGAAGTGATTGCGATCGCAAAGCTCTATTAGTTGCTTTGGAATCGGCTTTTGAAAAAAATTCTGTGAAAATCGCAAAAATTTTGGGTATCGAAATCGGGCAAAGTCTGCATAAAAGGGCTCTCCTGGCCAAATGGTTTAACTTTGGCAGGTCCCTGCTGTTCTGTTATGAAACTAGAATATCTTTTGCAGATTCTGGAAGTGATTGCGATCGCAAAGCTCTATTAGTTGCTTTGGAATCGACTTTTGAAAATGAGAGGGCGTAAAATTCGACAAAAAAGTTTGGCGACGATATCGAGCACATGCCTTCATAAAAGGGCTCTCCTGGCCAAATGGTTTAACTTTGGCAGGTCCCTGCTGTTCTGTTATGAAAGTAGACTTCGTGGGGCAGATTCTGGAAGTGATTGCGATCGCAAAGCTCTATTAGTTGCTTTGGAATCGGCTTTTGAAAAAAATTCTGTGAAAATCGCAAAAATTTTGGGTATCGAAATCGGGCAAAGTCTGCATAAAAGGGCTCTCCTGGCCAAATGGTTTAACTTTGGCAGGTCCCTGCTGTTCTGTTATGAAACTAGAATATCTTTTGCAGATTCTGGAAGTGATTGCGATCGCAAAGCTCTATTAGTTGCTTTGGAATCGACTTTTGAAAATGAGAGGGCGTAAAATTCGACAAAAAAGTTTGGCGACGATATCGAGCACATGCCTTCATAAAAGGGCTCTCCTGGCCAAATGGTTTAACTTTGGCAGGTCCCTGCTGTTCTGTTATGAAAGTAGACTTCGTGGGGCAGATTCTGGAAGTGATTGCGATCGCAAAGCTCTATTAGTTGCTTTGGAATCGGCTTTTGAAAAAAATTCTGTGAAAATCGCAAAAATTTTGGGTATCGAAATCGGGCAAAGTCTGCATAAAAGGGCTCTCCTGGCCAAATGGTTTAACTTTGGCAGGTCCCTGCTGTTCTGTTATGAAACTAGAATATCTTTTGCAGATTCTGGAAGTGATTGCGATCGCAAAGCTCTATTAGTTGCTTTGGAATCGACTTTTGAAAATGAGAGGGCGTAAAATTCGACAAAAAAGTTTGGCGACGATATCGAGCACATGCCTTCATAAAAGGGCTCTCCTGGCCAAATGGTTTAACTTTGGCAGGTCCCTGCTGTTCTGTTATGAAAGTAGACTTCGTGGGGCAGATTCTGGAAGTGATTGCGATCGCAAAGCTCTATTAGTTGCTTTGGAATCGGCTTTTGAAAAAAATTCTGTGAAAATCGCAAAAATTTTGGGTATCGAAATCGGGCAAAGTCTGCATAAAAGGGCTCTCCTGGCCAAATGGTTTAACTTTGGCAGGTCCCTGCTGTTCTGTTATGAAACTAGAATATCTTTTGCAGATTCTGGAAGTGATTGCGATCGCAAAGCTCTATTAGTTGCTTTGGAATCGACTTTTGAAAATGAGAGGGCGTAAAATTCGACAAAAAAGTTTGGCGACGATATCGAGCACATGCCTTCATAAAAGGGCTCTCCTGGCCAAATGGTTTAACTTTGGCAGGTCCCTGCTGTTCTGTTATGAAAGTAGACTTCGTGGGGCAGATTCTGGAAGTGATTGCGATCGCAAAGCTCTATTAGTTGCTTTGGAATCGGCTTTTGAAAAAAATTCTGTGAAAATCGCAAAAATTTTGGGTATCGAAATCGGGCAAAGTCTGCATAAAAGGGCTCTCCTGGCCAAATGGTTTAACTTTGGCAGGTCCCTGCTGTTCTGTTATGAAACTAGAATATCTTTTGCAGATTCTGGAAGTGATTGCGATCGCAAAGCTCTATTAGTTGCTTTGGAATCGACTTTTGAAAATGAGAGGGCGTAAAATTCGACAAAAAAGTTTGGCGACGATATCGAGCACATGCCTTCATAAAAGGGCTCTCCTGGCCAAATGGTTTAACTTTGGCAGGTCCCTGCTGTTCTGTTATGAAAGTAGACTTCGTGGGGCAGATTCTGGAAGTGATTGCGATCGCAAAGCTCTATTAGTTGCTTTGGAATCGGCTTTTGAAAAAAATTCTGTGAAAATCGCAAAAATTTTGGGTATCGAAATCGGGCAAAGTCTGCATAAAAGGGCTCTCCTGGCCAAATGGTTTAACTTTGGCAGGTCCCTGCTGTTCTGTTATGAAACTAGAATATCTTTTGCAGATTCTGGAAGTGATTGCGATCGCAAAGCTCTATTAGTTGCTTTGGAATCGACTTTTGAAAATGAGAGGGCGTAAAATTCGACAAAAAAGTTTGGCGACGATATCGAGCACATGCCTTCATAAAAGGGCTCTCCTGGCCAAATGGTTTAACTTTGGCAGGTCCCTGCTGTTCTGTTATGAAAGTAGACTTCGTGGGGCAGATTCTGGAAGTGATTGCGATCGCAAAGCTCTATTAGTTGCTTTGGAATCGGCTTTTGAAAAAAATTCTGTGAAAATCGCAAAAATTTTGGGTATCGAAATCGGGCAAAGTCTGCATAAAAGGGCTCTCCTGGCCAAATGGTTTAACTTTGGCAGGTCCCTGCTGTTCTGTTATGAAACTAGAATATCTTTTGCAGATTCTGGAAGTGATTGCGATCGCAAAGCTCTATTAGTTGCTTTGGAATCGACTTTTGAAAATGAGAGGGCGTAAAATTCGACAAAAAAGTTTGGCGACGATATCGAGCACATGCCTTCATAAAAGGGCTCTCCTGGCCAAATGGTTTAACTTTGGCAGGTCCCTGCTGTTCTGTTATGAAAGTAGACTTCGTGGGGCAGATTCTGGAAGTGATTGCGATCGCAAAGCTCTATTAGTTGCTTTGGAATCGGCTTTTGAAAAAAATTCTGTGAAAATCGCAAAAATTTTGGGTATCGAAATCGGGCAAAGTCTGCATAAAAGGGCTCTCCTGGCCAAATGGTTTAACTTTGGCAGGTCCCTGCTGTTCTGTTATGAAACTAGAATATCTTTTGCAGATTCTGGAAGTGATTGCGATCGCAAAGCTCTATTAGTTGCTTTGGAATCGACTTTTGAAAATGAGAGGGCGTAAAATTCGACAAAAAAGTTTGGCGACGATATCGAGCACATGCCTTCATAAAAGGGCTCTCCTGGCCAAATGGTTTAACTTTGGCAGGTCCCTGCTGTTCTGTTATGAAAGTAGACTTCGTGGGGCAGATTCTGGAAGTGATTGCGATCGCAAAGCTCTATTAGTTGCTTTGGAATCGGCTTTTGAAAAAAATTCTGTGAAAATCGCAAAAATTTTGGGTATCGAAATCGGGCAAAGTCTGCATAAAAGGGCTCTCCTGGCCAAATGGTTTAACTTTGGCAGGTCCCTGCTGTTCTGTTATGAAACTAGAATATCTTTTGCAGATTCTGGAAGTGATTGCGATCGCAAAGCTCTATTAGTTGCTTTGGAATCGACTTTTGAAAATGAGAGGGCGTAAAATTCGACAAAAAAGTTTGGCGACGATATCGAGCACATGCCTTCATAAAAGGGCTCTCCTGGCCAAATGGTTTAACTTTGGCAGGTCCCTGCTGTTCTGTTATGAAAGTAGACTTCGTGGGGCAGATTCTGGAAGTGATTGCGATCGCAAAGCTCTATTAGTTGCTTTGGAATCGGCTTTTGAAAAAAATTCTGTGAAAATCGCAAAAATTTTGGGTATCGAAATCGGGCAAAGTCTGCATAAAAGGGCTCTCCTGGCCAAATGGTTTAACTTTGGCAGGTCCCTGCTGTTCTGTTATGAAACTAGAATATCTTTTGCAGATTCTGGAAGTGATTGCGATCGCAAAGCTCTATTAGTTGCTTTGGAATCGACTTTTGAAAATGAGAGGGCGTAAAATTCGACAAAAAAGTTTGGCGACGATATCGAGCACATGCCTTCATAAAAGGGCTCTCCTGGCCAAATGGTTTAACTTTGGCAGGTCCCTGCTGTTCTGTTATGAAAGTAGACTTCGTGGGGCAGATTCTGGAAGTGATTGCGATCGCAAAGCTCTATTAGTTGCTTTGGAATCGGCTTTTGAAAAAAATTCTGTGAAAATCGCAAAAATTTTGGGTATCGAAATCGGGCAAAGTCTGCATAAAAGGGCTCTCCTGGCCAAATGGTTTAACTTTGGCAGGTCCCTGCTGTTCTGTTATGAAACTAGAATATCTTTTGCAGATTCTGGAAGTGATTGCGATCGCAAAGCTCTATTAGTTGCTTTGGAATCGACTTTTGAAAATGAGAGGGCGTAAAATTCGACAAAAAAGTTTGGCGACGATATCGAGCACATGCCTTCATAAAAGGGCTCTCCTGGCCAAATGGTTTAACTTTGGCAGGTCCCTGCTGTTCTGTTATGAAAGTAGACTTCGTGGGGCAGATTCTGGAAGTGATTGCGATCGCAAAGCTCTATTAGTTGCTTTGGAATCGGCTTTTGAAAAAATTCTGTGAAAATCGCAAAAATTTTGGGTATCGAAATCGGGCAAAGTCTGCATAAAAGGGCTCTCCTGGCCAAATGGTTTAACTTTGGCAGGTCCCTGCTGTTCTGTTATGAAACTAGAATATCTTTTGCAGATTCTGGAAGTGATTGCGATCGCAAAGCTCTATTAGTTGCTTTGGAATCGACTTTTGAAAATGAGAGGGCGTAAAATTCGACAAAAAAGTTTGGCGACGATATCGAGCACATGCCTTCATAAAAGGGCTCTCCTGGCCAAATGGTTTAACTTTGGCAGGTCCCTGCTGTTCTGTTATGAAAGTAGACTTCGTGGGGCAGATTCTGGAAGTGATTGCGATCGCAAAGCTCTATTAGTTGCTTTGGAATCGGCTTTTGAAAAAAATTCTGTGAAAATCGCAAAAATTTTGGGTATCGAAATCGGGCAAAGTCTGCATAAAAGGGCTCTCCTGGCCAAATGGTTTAACTTTGGCAGGTCCCTGCTGTTCTGTTATGAAACTAGAATATCTTTTGCAGATTCTGGAAGTGATTGCGATCGCAAAGCTCTATTAGTTGCTTTGGAATCGACTTTTGAAAATGAGAGGGCGTAAAATTCGACAAAAAAGTTTGGCGACGATATCGAGCACATGCCTTCATAAAAGGGCTCTCCTGGCCAAATGGTTTAACTTTGGCAGGTCCCTGCTGTTCTGTTATGAAAGTAGACTTCGTGGGGCAGATTCTGGAAGTGATTGCGATCGCAAAGCTCTATTAGTTGCTTTGGAATCGGCTTTTGAAAAAAATTCTGTGAAAATCGCAAAAATTTTGGGTATCGAAATCGGGCAAAGTCTGCATAAAAGGGCTCTCCTGGCCAAATGGTTTAACTTTGGCAGGTCCCTGCTGTTCTGTTATGAAACTAGAATATCTTTTGCAGATTCTGGAAGTGATTGCGATCGCAAAGCTCTATTAGTTGCTTTGGAATCGACTTTTGAAAATGAGAGGGCGTAAAATTCGACAAAAAAGTTTGGCGACGATATCGAGCACATGCCTTCATAAAAGGGCTCTCCTGGCCAAATGGTTTAACTTTGGCAGGTCCCTGCTGTTCTGTTATGAAAGTAGACTTCGTGGGGCAGATTCTGGAAGTGATTGCGATCGCAAAGCTCTATTAGTTGCTTTGGAATCGGCTTTTGAAAAAAATTCTGTGAAAATCGCAAAAATTTTGGGTATCGAAATCGGGCAAAGTCTGCATAAAAGGGCTCTCCTGGCCAAATGGTTTAACTTTGGCAGGTCCCTGCTGTTCTGTTATGAAACTAGAATATCTTTTGCAGATTCTGGAAGTGATTGCGATCGCAAAGCTCTATTAGTTGCTTTGGAATCGACTTTTGAAAATGAGAGGGCGTAAAATTCGACAAAAAAGTTTGGCGACGATATCGAGCACATGCCTTCATAAAAGGGCTCTCCTGGCCAAATGGTTTAACTTTGGCAGGTCCCTGCTGTTCTGTTATGAAAGTAGACTTCGTGGGGCAGATTCTGGAAGTGATTGCGATCGCAAAGCTCTATTAGTTGCTTTGGAATCGGCTTTTGAAAAAAATTCTGTGAAAATCGCAAAAATTTTGGGTATCGAAATCGGGCAAAGTCTGCATAAAAGGGCTCTCCTGGCCAAATGGTTTAACTTTGGCAGGTCCCTGCTGTTCTGTTATGAAACTAGAATATCTTTTGCAGATTCTGGAAGTGATTGCGATCGCAAAGCTCTATTAGTTGCTTTGGAATCGAC
>CAWVNO010000971.1:0-13595 GCA_963930645.1 Salticus scenicus | reverse complement strand
TTCCGATTTCGCGGTAGCTTTTTGATAGCGCGGTAGTATTTCTGTCGTATTTTAAATCGTTTTGGTGCTCTTTAATCCGTGTACTTATTTTCCTTTTTGTTACTCCCACATAACAACCCGTTTCTCCATTGTTGTGTTTAAGGGGGATTTTATAAATTCCGGCAGTTTCCAATGGGGATATATTGTCCTTATCGTTCCTTATAATTTGAAAAATGTCCTGATTCGGTTTAATTGGAATATTGACATTTAATTTCTTAGCAGCATTTTTAATTTTATTAGATGTTCCTTGGTTATATGGAATTGAATGGGTAAATTTATAAAACCCCATACCAATATAAAGTAAATGCAATTAGAAGCTATATAAACCGCGCAATTTTGATTTGTACAGATAAGTCCGATTTGAAAAAAGAATTAAACTATATGAAAACGCTAACTACTGAAGCCGGCTACCCAAAGAACATCGTGGAAAAGTTGTATAAAAAACGAATTAAACAATTAAATCATATACCCAGTCGTCAGAATTCACCGAAGAAATTTACCCATTCAATTCCATATAACCAAGGAACATCTAATAAAATTTTAAATGCTGCTAAGAAATTAAATGTCAATATTCCAATTAAACCGAATCAGAACATTTTTCAAATTATAAGGAACGATAAGGACAATATATCCCCATTGGAAACTGCCGGAATTTATAAAATCCCCCTTAAACACAACAATGGAGAAACGGGTTGTTATGTGGGAGTAACAAAAAGGAAAATAAGTACACGGATTAAAGAGCACCAAAACGATTTAAAATACGACAGAAATACTACCGCGCTATCAAAAAGCTACCGCGAAAACGGAATAAACATCCATTTCGATGACGTTAAAAAATTAGCTAATTATGATAACTCCACCTATGCTTACTACCGCGAAACCGTCGAAATCATTAATGAGCCTAATTCGATTAATGACCATGAATCGAGAATCGGAATAGACACCCAGTGGCGCCGCCTGATTACAGGTGAAGAGGAAGATCAAGAAAAGAAACCACTTACCACTCGAGCAACATCTGATGAAGGTTTGGGGCTCCGGACCGAAAGCAGCTCACAAAGAATGAAGCAAAAATAAGGTAACTTATTAAATTTATAAAGACTTAACATTTAAGAATCGAGCATACACCTCTTTGCACTGGAGGCCACGCCTTTACACATTTTTTCTAAAACTTTACATTTTAAAACAAAATTATTTTACATACTTCCAATTAAATCATTTAAATTTTGTCTTCAGCATTCGATGTAGTAAATGTCATTGACATTTATGCATACCAGCGTCACATAGAGAGTCATATACGAATACAGACACTAGTTTTTTTTTTTTTTTTTTAATATTGTTTCCGCAATATAGAGAGGGGAAAATTTCTTTTCGAATTTTTTTCACAATCTCTCGCTTGCATTGCGATAATTTTCTAAAAAATAATCCAATTTGTATCATAAACATCGAAATGTTGCTTAGAAAACAATTAATATAACATTAAGATAAATTAAAATAGTTTTTCGTCAATATATATACAGATATTTACTCACAGAGGATACAAATAATTATAAGTGACGGCCCCTTAACAACAGTAAAAAATGAAATATCACTGTAACTCAAAACATAATGTTAATAACGAGCTGTAAATTTGGAAACCCATGTGTTTGATGATGCCCGTTCTATTTATGCAAAAATTAACATAGGTCATAATTCATATTTTTTTTTTCAAATATGAAAATATTAATAATTTTCATATTTCAAAAAAAAAAAAATTAATCAAAAATGTGCATGGAATATGTTTGGGTCACTTCGTTCTATCATACAAAAAAAAAAAAAAAAAAAAAAAAAAACAGAATTTGAATATCATAATTATTTTGGAAGATATGAATTAATGTTTGTCACATTCATTTAACATTAGAGCCCTCATAGTTTGACAGCTTATAACTCTGTGAAGAATTGAGTAAAATATATAAACTATGCCATTTTCCGCGATGATTTGGTCCAAAGAGTTCAAATAAACTATAAAAATGGGGGTTACCATTGAAAAAAAATGAAGTTGATGCAGTTTTAATATGTAGACGACCCCTTAAGCAAAATCTAAATGTACCATTATAAACTAGACGTTATTACAAATCGATTGGTACCAACCATATGTTTCTACGACAACTTATGGCGAAAATAGAGGGGGGGTGGCTTTTTTTTTTGGTGATTGTACCAATATATTGGTAACAATATTACCAATATAGTTACCAATATTGTTAAATTTCAAGAAGTAATGTAATAAAATTTCTCTGATTAATTTGGAATGAACTTTAAAATCATTAACAGACTAAATTTTGTTAATAAATGTATGATGCACTATGTTCATTCGGGGAGGTTGAGAGGGGAGGCAGCCCCTTTCAAACAGAAATGTATCTCAAACAAAACTATTTCTAAAACTATTTTCAATTGTTTTCAAGGTACGTTTATATACAACATTTCTTATAGTAACTTATTGGCAGTATTCTTATTCCACAGCCAAATTTCTTAAAAAGTCCATAATAAAATGGCAGCTTACAGGGGGAAGAAAAGAAACATCACTCTTACTTTTTGTTTAACCTGTATCTCTACATGTTAAGAAAATAAAAATCAATGACAGGAAATTAACTTGCCTTGGATATCCGCGGTTCAATGGATTCAAAAGTCGGGATCATCATTCCTCTGGTATAATGATACTTTGCAGCTTTGGTAATCATTTCAAAATTTTCAGAATTTTGGAAATATTGCTTTAAAAAATGGCCAACCATTTTGTCCAGGTGCTGATATTTCAGGACGTTAGGGAATTCTCCTAAAACAAAGGTATAAGTAAAACTAAAGCAAGTCTCACTCTTCATGAAATTTTACACAAGTTTCTACAATAATTATTTTTAAGAAAAGTTAAAGCTTGAAAGTAAAATAGTTAACTTCTTTAAAATTAAAGATGATAAATGTAAAAATTTTAAAAGTTCTGCCTCTGATATATTTTGATCATGTAGCAAAATTCTCCTACCCTGCCAAAGAAAATAGATATTATTTAATTGTTCAATGCAGAATATATTTTTTCTTTTTTTAAATTTTGTGAATAGTATTTATAATTAATAATTTATGACTGAAATTCACCTAAAAATATTTCGAAACCAAATGTACGGTTTGATTTAAAAATCTATAAATAGTTTTAATAAATGGTCTAAAACAACTGAAAAAATTGGTCTATTTAATGTAGTTTTGGACAAATAATATTATATACCATAGCTGCCAAGTTTTTTAATTTATTAGGGAATGTTGTTAGCCCCGCCATTTTTTCACACCGTAATCTTTGTAGAAAAAATTTACTCAATATATAATTATGATTGAATATGAAGGTAATTACTCTAAAAATATTACGGTGTGAAAAAGGGGCGGGCTAACAACATTCCGGAATAAATTACAAAACCTGGCAGCTATGCTATACTGTTAGATATTAAGAGAATTTTTTTTTTTAATTAAAAAATGTATACCGAGTGATCCAAAAGTCACAAAAAAAAGTATGATTCAAAAAGTATTGACCATAGCACTATGCGTTTTTCACTAAAATGCACAAAAAACTGCAAAAAACATGGGATATCTTTCTTTCTTTTACTTTTTTTTTTTTTTTTTTTTAAACAAAATGTTTATTGTTGAATTAGTTTTTTTTTTCGTCAGATGGCGTTTTAGTTGTAAAATTACATTTTATAGTGACACAGTACATTCAACAACGCAACAAGGTTTATAAATGTTCAGTCTGATGAATATCATTTTTGAGAATGGGCGTCAGACGTTGCACATTGGGAATTCTTATAAAAAAGCTTAACTAAGAATGCTTTTTCTCTTAAAAATATCATGATTTTCCTTTTAGAACCATCAACAATAGTAATAAGCAATAAATGTTTAATTTAAATATTTGCTAACATCCGAAATCATATGCATCACGCCAGTTCAGACTAATCATTATTCGCAATATGAAGTCTATTGAGAAGGCATATCTGTTTTAAAATGTGTGAAAATACAGCAAATACAGTGCCATTAGTTGGTGAAAACGTAATTATTAAAAAAAAAAAAAAAAAAAAAAAATCCTAGTCTTTTCCGTAGATTTTAGTGAGTAGTGTTAAAGAAAGAAAAAAAAAAAACAGTGTAGAGCACTTTAACAGTGCTCTACAGTTTTGTAGAGCACTGTTAAAGAAAAAAGAAAAAAACGGTAGATAGACAGCATAAAATGCTGGCAACGTGGGTGCATGGAGGGAGGAAAGTTAGATGGAAGTGGTTTCCAGCAGAAAAAACCACAAAAGAGGCTTACTTTACATATGTTTCCGCTGTAAATTGCCTTATTTAACAGCAGAATGTGCTGGCAATATGAGTGCCAGCATATTTTGCTGTAAAAGCTTCCGTTTTTTTTTTTTTTTTTTTTTTTTTTTTTACAGTGTCTACGGTCAATACTTTTTATCACCCATTATATTAGTTTTCAATTTTTATCAATGACGCAAGGAATCACAGGAAATAGAATACTATATCATAAAGGATGTACTGTATAAGGTTACATTAAATCATTACATTAATAGATGCCAACTTCCTAATTAATATTCCGTACTATTTTCAGTACTCGCCCCTTTGTGCAGACCACTTAATTTATAGAACAATTCTCTCAAAATATAATTACGATTAAATAAGAAGAAAAATACTCTAGAAAAAGACTGGTGTGAAAAAAATGTATTACTAACAGCACTACGGAATTCATAACTGCCATGTTTTTAAATTTATTCCGGAATGTTGTTAGCCCCGCCCTTTTTTCACTGCGTAATCTTTGTAGAAACAATTTACTCAATATATAATTACGATTAATATGAAAAATAATATGAACTCTAAAAATATTACGGTGTGAAAAAGGGGCGGGGCTAACAACATTCCGGAATAAATTAAAAAACTTGGCAGCTATGGAATATTAATCAGGTTGTTGGGCTCTATGCAAGTGTGTCGCCATCTTATCTGAGCTGAAATCGTCATGAAATCGCTTTCGTCAATCTGGAAAAGCTACAGACTGCAATTAACGGTACTATCATTCGTTCTCAAATTGCGATTTTCGACAATGGCAAATAGTTTAAGTTCTTTAATGTTCTAATGTGCTTTTAAAGATTTTTATGCATGGAAATAAACGTACTTCCTCAAATTTTCTGCAGTTTTCTTGTGCACAGCGACTTCGATAAAAAATTAAAAAAAAAAAAAAAAAAAAAAAAAAAAAAAAAAAAAAATTGAGTTACTTTTTTTCTAAGTTACTTTTTATTATAATAAATATCCCTCCGTGAGAATAACTTTTTCATAAATGTTATAAAAATATACTATTTCAGTTTTGTGAATTTTTTGGTCAGTTTGTAGATGCAAATGTAATTTTTCATATAGAATAGAATTAGTCAAACATTCATGAAATGACTAACTTGCAGCTATTAAAAATCGCAAAATCATTATTTCACACATTTCTCTGATATCAACTTGACTGTTCAAACACAAGTGTTGGAGAGAGACATACATATTTAATTAAACAGGATTCCAAACGTAGTGTTGCCACCTTTTGTAATTTATAACGGAGCATTTTTAGCCCCGCCTTCTTTTCGCACCAGAATTTTTGTAGAATATTTCTCTTCAATGTGTGACAACGAATAAGAAGAAAATTATTCTTCAGAATTTCTGGTATGAAAAAATGGCAGGACTAACAATGCTTCGGAATAAATTATAAAAGTTGTCAACTCTGCGAACGACGCAACTGGTTACCAGGTTCAGTTAACAAAATAATTTGACTTTCGAATGGGCAGTTAATTATCCTCAATCTACATATTTATTACACTTTGCTTGGGAATTCAATTATCTTTCTAGATTTTTGAGGAATTTTTTTTTTTGCTATAAATTCCAGTAGAGAAATTAAACTGAGGAAAATTTCTAAAACCTGTTTACCCTTCGCCGATTTCACTCCTCTTGTCAATGTTACGAAATTTAGGGATTTTTTTTAATTCACTATTCACCACTAATTTTTAACTATAATGGTTGCCTAATTATCTCGAAGGTTATGCGTTCACTTATATTTAATATCATTCCTCAAAATTATTGGTGGAGTTCGAATAAAAGAATCTCTAAATTTGGCAACACTGTTTTGAGCGCTTTAGAACGTTAAGCCCAGCAAAGGGTTAAATGAGAATGTTTATTGCGAAATCTTAAAAATGTTTCACATTGCTCTAAAAAAATTGATTACTAGAGAGAGAAAAGTCTGAGATATATATAACTGCTACTTAGATTAACCTTTTAACAAGAAATTTTTTCTAGTAATGTTACATTAAAATATTTGTTGAATTAAGATTGATTTAAGTAAAGAAATCCATTTAGTTTATCAGATCAAATTAATTTGATTTTTAATCCCTTATAGATAGCTGTCAACATTTTAATTTATTCCGGAGTGCTTTTAGCCCAACTTTTATCTTAAGAGTATTTTTATCTTATTTTATCGTAGTTATACAGGGTGTCTATAAAACGTTGGACACATTTTGATGTTTAATAATTCATAAAATAATGAAAAACAAACTAATGACATTTATACATAGAATAACTCATATATTTTCATTTGTAGTGAAAGTTGTCATAGAAAATTTCCTTTTCCCACTTGAATATCATTTCCTCTGTAAATATCTGCCCGTGTTATGAATTTTATGTTTTTCTCATTTCTTTTGTAAATATCGTCTGCGCGCTTGATTAATTGTATGTTTTTTTCTTTTGTTTTTTGGCAAAGATTAGAATGCAATGTTAGGTGCACAAGCTCATTGGGGGGTACCATCATTGGTAGTTCTTTGAATGACCATATTCCAGAAAGATGGATTGGGCGAGGTGGCCCAATTCTTCGGCCACCCAGATCACCTCATATAACGCCACTGGACTTTTGGAGATTCGTAAAAGACATCGTTTACAGGAGGAAAGTGTTGATTGTTGATGACTTAAAGGCCAGGATTATAGGCGCAATAGCCTCTGTGGATGCCGACATGCTTGTCCGTACCTGGCGAAAAAGTTACTACCGTCTCCGTGCGATAAGCGACGCACTTGTGGAAGTCCATTGACAATGGCCATAAAACTTTCTGAGTCTACCTAACCATTAATGTTATCAATTTAAATTTATTATTATTATTTTATGAATTATTAAACAACAAAATGTGTCCAACATTTTATAGACACCCTTTATATTAGAGAGAATTATTCTATAAATTAAGTGGTGCGAAATAAAGTCGGGGCTAAAAGTACTCTGGAATAAATTAAAATGTTGGCACCTATGCCTTATAAAGCCATGGAAAGTATACTTACAGAAATCGTAGTCTCCTCTGTTTTTTTTTTTTTTTTTTTTTAGGAAACTTTCAGGTATGAAAAAATTTCGCCTGTTTTGTTATCATTTTTTTCATGCAGAAATCTTCATTGTAATTTAAAAATAATATGCTCCAATTAAATAGGATAGAAATTATTGTAAAAAAATAGTGGTAGTAAAAAAGGCATAAATTTCTCATCTCTAAATGTGCAGGGGTCGTACACTCCGCCCTTTTTTCAGGACACTCTCAAAGATGAAAAACTTTTGTCTCTTCTTCCATCACTAATTTCATGCAGAATTTTTTGTGGTATTTTCATAGTAGTGTATCGAGATTAAATAGGATTGAGATTCTTCTATACAAATAGTGGTAGCAATAAAAAAAGAAATTTCTCATCTCTGAGAGTGTCCTAAAGGGCGACCCCTGGAAAGTGTCCTGAATAAAAGGCGGAGACAACGACCCCTGATACATACCTGGTAAGATTTATAATTCATTGAGGAGTACTGTTTGTATCCACCTTACCTGTAGAGAAATTTTCTCCAATATGTAATTAGGAGGAATTAAGTAAGAAAAACACAGTTTATTGGTGTGAAAAAGGGCAGAAATTAAAAATACTCCCGAATAAATTATAAATATTATCAATTATGACTAAATTATGTTACTTTGCTTTATTTAAAAGATTGTGTTTAAAGCAACTGGAAATTGTAACGAATATGCTAAATAAGCTCTCTCATTAATCAAATAATATCTCTGTTTTTACACCGTTTTATTTAGTTTGGAATGTCGTTTATCAGTGTTGCCAAACTTAAGGACTATTTTATTCAAAAAGCACCAATAATTTTGAGGAGTGACGTATGATATGTATGACAAACGATCTTTGGATGATGTGGGTTGGAGGTACCTGTGACAAAATCACGCACCAACTGGTACCTAGGAATAAAAGCTAACGGTGTATGAGTCCCGAAAAACAACTTCACTGCAATGGAAGGGGGGAGAGGGGGAACATAAACAATAAAAAAAGGAATTTTAGAGCTTATGAAAAAAGAAACACAATAATAAAAATGAGTAGAAAGTTTAAGGACAGCATTACATAACTAGGGGAAAGTTTAGGGATAGTAAGAATATTTTTGATTTTTAAAAGAGCGGTTTTTTTATAATTTTTTTGGTATTTTAAAAACAAAATTTTTATTTATTTTTTTTTTATTTTTTTTTGTTTTTTTTAACACAAGGATAATAAACAGGCTAGCACTAAACAATACAAAGACAAGAACAGGGTAAATCTCCGAAGAGAAGTCAATGCCAAAAGGCGATAGAAAAGAGAAAAGGTATAAATATAAAACTCAAAAAAGTTTAAAGGTGGGAGTTAAGACATAGGCCCGCTTTGGGACTGCGTCTATTAAGAAAATATTTTATAAATAAAGTTGTGTGAATTAAAAACGGGGCTAAAAATACTCTGCAATAAATTAAAATGATGACAATTATGAAGTGCTTCAAATCTAAGAATGGAATTTTCACGCACTTCCTATTAACCAATTAAGCTGAAAATTTTCACACATGTATAACTCCGATGGCAGTACATGCTTAGATAGTAACGGATTTGGGGGATGGGCTAAGAACTTGGGATCCCACCTCCAATTTAGAATTTGTTTTCGAATTTTAACCTTCTTCCTATCATTCGATTAAATGCGCTACATTGAGGTTTTTAGTGCAATTGGAAAGAAAAACGTGTTTTTATTTTATTTTTTAAATTTATGTCCAATTAAGACCAAACTAATGAAAGTTAAGTTAATAAAATATAATTAAACCAATCATCATAAGTATTATACTTGCTGTACTTCGATTAAAATTGTTTATGACAGTTATTAGATCTTGTTTCATTTAATTAGAATATCACAAATTATTGATAATTGTATGGACTTACTCGATACTTCATAAGATGCCTCATCCTCTGTGTATCCAATGACATAATTGATATCTTTCCGATATCCTTTCAGGTATAAAGTTTTCGGATGGAATGGCATGAAAGGTTTGTCGGCCATGTGGTCTGTTGTAGGTAAAAAAGCAGCCTGAAAAGAGAATGACTCATTCAAGAAAGTTTCATTCATCAACGTCTACATAAAGTAGTGGGTCTGCATATCCTGATATGCCTCAATATTCTATATATTACTCATTTCTGAGCAGTATATATTTGATATATATTATATATATATATATACATAGATGCCAAATTTAGCTCTTTTTTGTTAATATTTTGTTTTACAAGTAGTTCTTAGAGTATATCTCTGTAACAGTTTTCACTGATTAAATAAAATAAAAATTTCTATTAAAATTTCCCGGTAGCTAAAAGGTGCTAAGTTGGCAGCTATGTATATAGAAGATAAACACGTTTAATAGTGGCATACATTTCTGTATGAGGTGAGAAGGGGCTTCTGCCTACCATATAGCCCTTTTAAATATTGATGTACAAGCAATCAGACTTTAGGCATCGAACTAGTCAGTTTAGAAACCAATGAATCGTGAGATGTTTCGGTTTTTCGATAAAAGGGCATTAAGATTAGTTTTCATACATTTATTTTTGTTTTGATAAAATATATCTTTATTTAAAATTCGTGAATAATCAAATATATCAAATAAAAGAAATCATAAGGAATTTTTAAATCTTTAAAATTATTAATATTTAATTATATTACATACTAGCAGTCTGCATCCGCTTCGCTGGTCACTGTGTTTAAAAGAATTTTCAAAAGAATTGAACCACTATTTTTTATTTTATTTTATTTTATTTTATTTTATTTTTTTCATATCACTTCATAAATTAAAACTAAAACCAAAAAAATAAAAAATGAAAAATGAAAAATGAAATCACTCTAAATCTTGTGTCGAGTCCCGCTGCTTACGGCAGCTTTTTACCCGCCCGCACTGTACCGGGTCCAGGTTCCCATTGACTACAGAAGGGCCTTTTCCGAACACTTCAGTTTGGATATTTATCAACGACAGGTGGAGCTGTTATTATTGAAGAACTACGATTTTAAAAATAATTGTATCTCAGCAGCCATTAAATATTTTAGTTTTTGAACCATGTATTTTACAGCCCTCGCTCTTTACACTATATTGTCATATGTTTCCGACCAATATAATAAATAAAATAAAAAGATTTTCCTTTAAAAGCAATTAAATAATAAAAATAAAATAAAATAAAATAAATTTTAATTAAACTTAAATTTTAATACGTTTAATCCTTTGTACTATATTACCTTTTTTTTTTTTTCGGTAAATGCGATAAACTAAAAAAGAAGTTATAAATTGTTTTTTTTTTTTTTTTTTTTTTTTTTTAATTTAATTTAATGTATTTATTTTATTTTTATTTATTTATTTATTTATTTTTACTGTTTTACCATTTGATTTCAATAAATATAATAATTAAAAAAAAAATCGCCTTCAAATGACTGAATTAAATAAACAATAAATAGTGTAATAGCCGTTGGTAAGATACGCAGACGATTGAACTGAAAGAATAAATTTCAGAAAGATGAAACAGAAAAGTCAATGGATAAAATCGAAAAAACAAATAAATAATAATTAAAATATTCAAATTCGAAATTTGGAAAAAGTCTCGATGAAATGCACACTTGCAGGGTCCAATCTACCCCTCTGCTAAATTTTGTAGCTTTGCGATCAGCAGTCTATTTGCCAGAGCGCACACACGCACGCTCACAGATACTTCTCTTTATTTATATGGATTTGCTTGTGACATGTGATAACACGCTGGTAACATAAAAGAATAGAAATCCTGCTCAGAAATATTTTAAATTTCTACCACAAAAAAGGGACTTTATTATTATTATTATTTTAAAGTTTTAAGAGAGAAATACTAATGCGATTGGTGTTCTAATTTACTAAACAATTGTAACTGCTATTGCTTTAGATTGTGATTTGGCGGTGTCGCCGTTTGTAGTATTACACCTTGAATGTCATAATAATAATAATAATAGAAACACGCGAACTTTATTTATTTTTATACTTTAAATAAAATTTAGAAAATTCGTGCTAAAAATAGGGAAGAACTTCAGTATAGAACAATATAGATTAGATATTATTATTATTATTATTTATATGCAGTTTATATGCAGTAGAATCTCGTACAACGCGCTCCCACAAAACGCAATTTCGTATAACGCGACGAAAAATCTGCGACTATTACTCATACAACGCAATAAAGAGTCTGGTATAACGCGTGAAATAAAGGAAGCAGGTGACGGCATCTTTTCTACTTTCAACCTGTTCAAGATTGCTCCGTTACTATGCCAACACCCGGCGCTTTTGGTCTCACTGCGGAATGAAATCGTCTGCTCAATGTATGTCTCCTATAACGGGATTTTCTATTAAGCGGAACGTATCCCCCGCTTTATACGAGAGTCTACTGTATAATGAAAAAAAAATAAAATTACAAGAAAAAATAAAATGATAAAAATATACAGACACGACATTATTTCATTATTTAAAACATGAAAATCTGACATTGACAGATTTTAATTTAGTGCCAGAGGCCTACTGCTAAACTTGTTAATATCGACAAATTCTTCTTTAGTTAATTCGTGACGATCTAAATTCCATGATAAAGTTTTCATTAAATCAAACCAATGTGTTTCAGCTGCAGATATTGTAACAAATAACGTTGGAAGTCCAAACTGTCTTATAGCCGCAAAACAACGTTTTTCTCTTTTTCCCAATGAGGGGGAGGTGTGCCTTGGGGGGAACTCATGTCAAAGGTGTGCCTTGGGGGGGGGGGGACTCATGTCAAAGTTGTACCTTGGGGGGACACATGTCAAAGTTGGGCCTTGGGGGGACTTCATTCAATAAATCCCCATTCAATAAACCGACTGAAATAGGCCCTTAGCACTATTAAGAGTGTATTATAAAAATTCGACAACGCTGTACCGACTGAAATAGGGGTACCTTGGGGGGGACTCATGTCAAAGTTGGGCCGGTGGGGAGTCATGTCAAAGTTGGGCCTTGGGGGGACTTCATTCAATAAATCCCCATTCAATAAACCGACTGAAATAGGCCCTTAGCACTATTAAGAGTGTATTATAACAATTCGACAACGCTGTACCGACTGAAATAGGGGTACCTTGGGGGGGACTCATGTCAAAGTTGGGCCTGGGGGGGGGGGCTCATGTCAAAGTTGTGCCTTGGGGGGACTTCATTCAATAAATCCCCATTCAATAAACCGACTGAAATAGGCCTCTAGCACTAATTAAGAGTGACCTATAAAAATTCGACAACTGTACCGACTGAAATAGGCCTCTAGCACTAAAAAGTTAACTTGCCTGTATTTATTATGACTTTAGAAGGATCTGACTTATTAAAAATCTAAGAAATTTGTTTGAAAATATTTACAATAAACATTTTAAAAATTACTGCAAATAAAATAAAATTTTCTAAAATAAAGATTGAGTTTTCTAATAAATTAAAATAAATGGAAAAGGCTTAAATTTAATACGTAAAAAAAGGGAAATTTCTGAAAGTAAACAAACTTATGACATAAATTTGACAATTAAAAATTTATTAAAATTATAAAAACTATATGTCAAAAGATTTTATTATTTATGAGCCAAAGGTAAATAAATAAATAAGTAAATGTCTTTCTTTTATATCGAAAAAATATGAACGTGCAAATATTTCTTTTTAAATACTAAAAAACAAATTGAGTTTTTTTTTTTTTTTTTTTTTTTTTTTTTTATGGAGCAGCTGCGATATAGAACCCCTTGGTTAAATTTTAAATTTGGCACCAAGGTAGTTCTCGCCAAGATCTTTACTTACACAAGCCATTTTAATCCATCGCCAAAATGATAATAAAAATTTAAAAGCCGTTCTAAAGCTAAACTTATGCTAAAGCTACACTAAAGAAATTTTTAAAAATGAATAAAGTTAGTGATACTAAGGAATGAAACACAGTTACTGCATGCCTTTACATGGAAAAATAGATTAAAATAAGTCCTGTCGTACGTTGACCATTAAAACATTCCGATATAAAAACGCTGAAATTTCCTTGACTACTTCCGAAGAAAAAAAGATTCTACATTAACCCTTTCGAGGGCGACGTGATACATTATTCCTACCTAATTTAAATTCCCAAATGCCAAAATTCATCCTGGAATTTTTCGTTACAATTTTACAACTAATATATATATATATATATATATATATATATAT
>CAWVNO010000969.1:0-24236 GCA_963930645.1 Salticus scenicus | reverse complement strand
TTCATGAGTTGGTTTATATGTCTCTTGAATATACCCAGGTAGCACAGCGGTATTGCTCAATATTGGCTCAATGTTGCCCAACCACGGCAAGCATTGGCGTCAGTCGGTTGTTTCTTTTCAATATTGGCCAACATTTGCCAATGTTGGAATGACAGTATTGAAATTCGGAACTATTCATATTTAGCTTTTTTTAACCAAAACTTTTGTTATTTTTCGATACATAGTGGACAGAAATATATTTAACAGTATTTTCAGTTCTATAAAATTATTAATAGAAGCATTTTATAATGTTGTAAAAACGGGAATATTGGTCAATATCGTCCAATCTCGGCAAAGAACGGTAAGAAAGATAAGGTCTGTTCTCAGAATTTCTTGCTCAATTTTACGATCAGCTCGTCATTGAAAATATTTAGCACTGTTAAGAAAAATTCTTGAAGAAAAAAAAAAATCTGCTGGTTGATAGATCTCGATCGATATTGATGGATATCTACCAATGTTGTTGATCATTGATACTACAACTTTCTGCAAACTCTAATAGCCAATCAGAGAGAAGCAAAACAATTACCAGCATAAGAAGCGAGAGCGAGATCGAGATGGCGGTGTATTTGTTCTTCTATGTTTGTGAAAAGTAAGTAATTTTTAATATTGTTTCCGATATAGAATATAAGATAACTAAAATTTACACTATTTAAAATTATAGATGTATATTGATTAAAAGTCGTAGATAATATATGTGATTCAAAATAAATCTATCTTAGCGTACTCTGTGTAAAAATATTAGTCTTAGTATTGTAAAATTTGATTAGCATTTTAGTTAAGAATTAAAATCTGTAAAATTTAAACAAACATTATTTCATATTATAATGCAGAATAATAATTACGACCGAAGCGGAGATGATATTTCATAGATTCATTATTTATGTGTTGTTTTTATTGCTTTCACGATATTTCTGCATATTTCAGTTAGTGACGAATAATTTTATGTACTGGAAAATCTTCACTAAAAGTAGTGTTCTTTTTAACCTACTTTTTATTTATTTATTTTTTTCAGGTAGGATAATCAAGTAATTTGTTTGATTATTCAAATTTTATTTTTTCTTAGTTTAGAAATTAAAGCATATTTACAATTTCTCTCAATCAAAATATCCTCTTTAATTATATTTCATATATATTTTTGTAATGGTTAGAAGCTTTATTTTCTCATTTTGCTGTTTGATGCTTAGTTTATTTTTTAGTTTTTTATTCATTACTTAAAATTTAAAGTTTTTTCTTAGGAGGAAAAAAAGAATGTTTTAATGTGTATGCATTTACTTGAAAGTAAAAAAAAGTTAATAATATTAATATTTGTCATAACTTTATTGTTGTACTAAGAGTCTCATTATCACGTCGACATGTAAAACAATAAGCGTCCCCAAAATTCAAATACTTTATTCGTGTCATTCACTAAAATAAAAACAAAAGCTTGCTGAATAAATTATATTACATTTGATTACAGTTAGGTTTTTAGCATGTGGCATTTTTTTTTACAGTTTACATAGTCATCAAAAACCACATTTATATTCATAATTGATAAGTATTTGCTTGAATTTAATGAAAGATATTGTTTTTAAACATATTATTTAAAAAAAAAAAAAAAAAAACTTTTTATAAACATTGTTATTATATTTTGATTTATACAAGAAATAAAATCTGTTTTGAACCACATCTTGTTTTAAAAATTCATATCTGACTTATTATATAAAGTATAATTGTTATACGTATTTAATTATGCATTGATAGAAAATTATTTCTAAGAAATTTATTGTACTATAAGTTTGTTATATTACATAATTTACTTTAATCAAGTTTAATATAGTATATGTTTGTTATTTATTACTAAGAAATTTATTTATAACCAAGCTAGTACATATGAGGTGTTGCAAATACGAAGGGCAAACTCAACAAAAGTAGATTTTGAGAAAAACACATTTGAAAATAATTTTTCTGCATCATATGCTGGAAATATGCATCGTGCATGCATATTTTGGACGGAAACAAGGGTATACCAGTAGATTCTCTGAAGGATCTAGAACTGGATGGAGAAAAAAAGAAAATTGACCTGATATCGAGTTCGCCTTTCGTATCCACGTATCCACATATTTGTTGAGATTTTTTTTTTAAATAGGCCACACACATGCTTTTTTTTTTTTATTCAGTTTAACATAACAGCAAAAATTTAAATGCTTTCTGGACATGCACCAATTATTTCATATTTATTCCTAGTATTCAGTCTACTTTGCTTTTGAGCTTAATATTTAGTTTAATTGCACGCAATATGCAAATATATTAAATATGTAACTATCCTAAAATGATGAATTACTATTTTTATTTTCTTTATTTAATGACTTTTTTTCTTCCTAAATTTATTAATTGATGTAAAATATGAATATTTATAATTTTATTAATGGCAAAAAATTACAGATAAAATGATATAATATTTAAAATTATTTTTGAATTCAGTTCAAATTAACATTACTTAATAACTTAATGTGTATATAATAATGTATTACCTAGCCTTATAAGTTTCTTATGCATATACCCAAATAAAATGTTAAACATTTTAAATTAGCTTTAATTTTTTTTATAAATTTAAAATAGACAAATAAAATGAAAGCCTGAAAAGTATGTTCATGCAGGCAATCAGTTATGAGAACTTTCTACTTATTGGCGCCGGAAGCCAAAGCCAATGTTATTATTCCATGTGGGGAATTTTGCTCCATCAAAAATCATCAACTAATGCATATTTTTTATTTGCATTTTCACATTCAGAAACTTCACAATTGTTAATAAGGTTATCTCTTTCTAAAAATTATTATATATATATATATATATATATATATATATATATATATATTGAAGTTATAAAATGTGACTTTTCACAATGTATAATTTTGCATTTTTTTTTACTTAAAAATGAAATATTAAAAATAAAAATTAAGGAAATCAATTTCTAAAAATTTACTTATTTTTCTATTAAGCATTTTATTTTAAAATATTGAAATGCGAATTTTCACAATGTGAAATTTTATGTTTTGTCATTTAAAAATAAAATATTAAAAATTAAGTAATCAATTTTTAGAAAGCGATAACCAATTTAACAGTTCTGAGATTTCTTATATTTTGCTTTAATGTTTATCTTTTTTATAAAGTTTTATTTATTTATTTTTTACACTTTTGTCGATCTCATCCTTGAATTAAAGAACTGTTATATGAAAGTGCATTAAATTTTATTGTAGTTAAAATCTTTTACATTCAGAACTTCTAAAAATATTCCATAATTGTAGTATTGAGTTTTCATTAAAATTGTGTAAATGGTAATAACAGGATTACTGCGAGTTGACAAAAATTTGTTTTTTTATAGTGAATGTTAAACCTAACATAACATGTCTTTCCTACACTTCAATGATAAGAAATTAACTTCACAATAAAATTCTTAATTTAATGAATTAAGGAAAAATAAAAATAAAAAATCTATACAATAAAAAAGAGTTATAGGAGAAGATTTAAGAAAAAATTTAAACGTTTGGATTATGTACTGGAATATTGCAATCCATTTGAAAGTTACATATTGAATTATAATTTACATTTAAAATTTTAAATAAAATTAGAAGTTTTATAGCTTTTATTAAAATTAAATTTTCTTTTTTAAGAAAACATTCTTCATTGGATGTAGAATCTTTTGTGATTAGAATTACTTCAACATTTTTTAATACTTGGATATTAAAATTTTTAATGTCATTTTCTTAATTCTAGTGCTGTTACATTTTAATAAAATAATTTCAAAATGTCATTGAATGGAGAAATATTTTCATGAAATTTTAAAATGGAAAGTTTTTTTTTTTTTTTTTTTTTTTTTTTTTTTTTTTAACTGCTTGAACAAATTCTAATGCAGTTCCTTTTTTATTTCATAATTCAAAATCAGTACATCTTGATTTTGGATTTAGTATAAAGATAAGAAAATAAGCTGCTATTAATTACCATATTATAACAAATATCATAGTCATCAATTTTTTTAAGACCACTTTGTTCAGTTTTGAATAAAACAAAGATGAGAGCAATTTTTCTAATTACACAATTTTCACATTACTATATCTTGTACAAAATAAATGTGCTTTCCATTATTATTTATTTTATTTTACTTTACTGCATTTAGCCTTAGACCCTTTCATTTATAATTTTTTAAGATAATTAATATAGAGATTTTTCTTCTATAATTTCTAGATACCCCCCCCCCCCCTTCCAATATACAATAACTTATAAAGCCAGCCAATGCCAATCACACATAAAGCACATAATTAAAAGTAAAAGACATTTACATTAAAAAAAATTATAAATTTTAATTAAAAAAGGGACAATATAGAATAAAATTTTGAATTTTTTGGAAAGGAAAAAAATCAATTGATTTTTATGGGGGGGGGGGAGTTGTTTTGAACCGTGTGACTGATTATAGAAACACACAATTATTTTGCCGCTAATTTAGAAAGATACATTAATCCGAATTATTTTCCTTTATATGCCCCATTTCTATGTTAATCGATAAAATTTGTTCTTTTTTCAAAGATAATTCTGATATGTATGCAGTAATTTTGTGACCAATTATCAAAATGGGGAATCATCTTACCACTAATTGTTGAAATTTATGTAATGGCTATTAATTGCTAATATAGGCTATTATTTTACTACTAATTGTTAAAATTTGTATGTTTTTCAAAGATGAATACAGAAAAATACTTTTCTATTACAAGTAATTAATAGTAATGCTGTACCGAGTAGCACTTTGGCTGAATACCGAGTATTTGTAAGTAGTGTTCATGTTATGCATTTTTCAAAGGGTGCCACGCCCTGCCCTATTTTGTTTCAGCGCTGATGCATCCCACCCACCCCTTTTTTTTTTTTTTTTTTTTTTTTTAAATAACTGTATATTTCGGTATTCATTTTTGAAAGAAAAAAAATTACGAAATTTAAGTTAGTTGCCATTACATAAGTTTTGAGAATTAGCTGTAGGTAATTCCATAGGGAATTATCTTTGAAAAAAAAAGAGGACGAATTTTACCGATTAACAGAGAAATGATGCCTATTTCAGTAAATAATTGCAATTAAAGTAACTTTATTAATTAGCGGTGAAATGGTTACGCGTGTTACAATCAGGGTTCGCGGCGATCAAATGTCCTACAAAAGCTTCTGATTCCTAATCTTTCTCCATCCACAACATAAATGTCAATATCCATTTCAAACTTGCTTTATGAGATTCTAGAACCTGTAAATAAATACAATTGTTAAATATTTATTGCTTATGTAATTATTTTTTGCCCACCTCCCCCTTTATTTATCTCCATCTAGCGATCAGCAATCAAATGTTTTGCAGAAGTTTTGTTTCCCAATATTTACCCATCTGAAACATAAATTATATTTATAATATTCATTTTAAACTTGCTTTATTAGATTCTAGAAGTAGAATTGAAAGAGTTTAATATTTCTTACTCTGTAATTATATTTTTAATCCCCCCCCCTCTTTCTCATCTCCGAAATACGGATTGTGGTCAATGATCAATTTTAAAAACAATAAAGCAATGGAAGTGCTCAATATTTCTGGCATATGTAATTATTTTTAGTGCTGAACCTAATGAATCTATTTATTTTTTCTCAATTAAATTAAATCTTTATGGGGTGTCATACCTATACCCAATTTGTAAACATGGGGGAAATGAAGAATAGATTTTTCAGGTAAGAAAATTTTTTCCAAATCAATTTAAGAAAATTAATACTCAGTTGGTTTTATGCACATTTGAAACTAATAATTAGTTATTGCTACTTTTATATGAATGATAAAAATCATATTCTATATTTGCTTGAAAAATTTGTTTTACTCTTGGTGTGAAATTTTAATGAGATTTTAAGTGGATATAAAAGTTATTGCCGGTATATTGAAACTTTTTTTACGCTAATGAAAAAATCCTGAAAATGCTTAATATAGATTAAAAAAAAACTATATATATAAATGTTTATGTCATCATTTTATTGAAAGTGGCGTTATCAATATTCAACTAATCATCCAATCAATCACATTAGCAAAAAAATTTCAGCTAATTTCTAATTTCAGCAACCACATGTCTGTAATTTGCATATTTCTTGAAAATACTTTTTTTCTGTAAAATGTAATTACTGGCTTAAATTTCAAAAATCTCACTTAAATTTTCAAAATCCCACTTAATTTTTTTGTTAGAGTGGGAGAATCCCACGCATTTTTTTTTCCTTAGTGCGAACCCTGACAATAATCAACTACAAAACATTATGAATTTTGGAAATTACCTTTAAAAAAAGTGCAAATTTTATTGATTAATGCTGAAATAATATCGTATTTCAGCAACTAGTTGTGTTTAAGCAAAATTTTTTGATAATTGGCAGTGAGATGGTCCTTTATTTCTGAATTAGGTCGCAAAATTGTGTATTTTGGGATTTAGCTTTGAAAAAAAAATTCATCGATTATTAGTAGCAAAATAAATGAGTATTTAGAGATTCAACTTTGTAAAAAATGCAAATTTATCGATTAAGGCAAAATAATAGCAGATTTCAGTAATCGGCTACAAAAATATTGTGAATTTCTGGGACATTCACCTTTGTATAAACATTTATTTGCATTATGTTAATTATATGAAAATGAAAGAAAACCATGAGCTTCCTAAAATAGCAGCAAATATTTTAAAACAATTTCTTGGAAAAGAGAAAAAAGTGTTGTCTGAATTTTTCAGGTTTGTTGAATACTGGTTAACCAAGAGTTTGCTGAATTTAATTATCATTAGAACTTAATATATATATATATATATATATATATATATATATATATATATCTGCTTTGTTTTTAAATCATTTTTATGCTATGCCACTTAATTTTAGTAGGAAAATACGTGCCATTTTTTGTATTTTTCTTGTAAAACTGTTGTAGGTTCTGAAGTGGATAGTAGGTGCCACCGAGCAGTCGTTTAATATGGTCTGTCTTTTAAAGAAACTCAAACCAGCTGGTCACCGAAGGCCCAGTAGCAGAAAATTTTCTGTCAATCTGTGACAACTATTTAAGTATTAGAAAATAATCTGCAACACTCTAAATAACAGAAAAAAAGCTTGCGGGATTCAGTAAGTATTTTTGTCAGAAGTTCGTATTTATGTAATACTAGTAAACTTTGCTTGTCACTATAATTAAATAAATCTTCAAAAAATTTAAATCACTATTTTATTTTATTTAATCATTTTATTAAAAAATCCTTTAAAATCATTCTTTACCTCAGTTCAGGTAGCATCTTCAATGAGCATTTTAAATCAGGGTTGGCAAACTGGGCCCAGCCCAGAAAAACCCGCTGGGTTTTTGCAAATAACTGGGTTTTTCTTAAAAATTATTTATAATTTACAAATCCCATCTATAAAGTATAGAAAACACCTTACCTTTTTAAAAATAAACTCTTATTTTTAGTATTAAACATAAAAAGTAACTACAGTTATAAATATAATAAAAGCAAGTTTATTGTCTATAATCGGTTCAATTTTCCTTTTCCTGTAAAACCAAACAATATTTTTGTTTAACAGCGGACATAAATGTTGTCCAGAATCAATATTTAACTAATTAAATTGTTTAGTTTTAAAACTTTATAATAATTTTATTTTTAGTAGCAACATTAATATAAATCTAATAACATTTTCTTCTATAACTGTTTCAACTATTAAAAAAACTTAAAAAAGGAAAAGAAGGAAAAAAATAAAAAGTGCAACTTATTTTTAAAATTAAAACTAGTTGGCAATGGTGGACTCTGCTCAGATCTCCATCATATATATGTTCTCATAAACTTCTAGTACAGGACATTCTCTTAACATGATTATCATGTTAAGAGAAATGAATTTGACAAAACGCTTGACACAGTGACAGATTGAAATCCCCGCCTAATAGGCTATCCACCGTTCACTTCAATATATTTATCTTAGTCTAATCTATTACTTAATTTTATTAGGGTCAATTTCGTAGTTTCATTTTCATACTACTATTTCCAATGCAACAATCCTCAAAATATATATTTATATGGGATATCGTTCCATTTTGCTATGTTGATAAAATCTTAAATTACGAATAACTTACGAAATTTTCCTATTAGAATATTTGTAGTCAATCATGTTCAAACAAGTATCATAAATGGTATTTTGAAGTTGTCTGATATATTTATGATCCTCAAAATGGACGTTATGCTCAATTTTGTTCTATTCTGCCATTTTAAGTAAATCGTAAATTCCAAATAATTTATGAATTTTTTAAATTGGAAAATTCATACTCTATAATATTCATGCCAGTTTCCTAAATAATATTTCAAAAGTGGTCTGGCATCTTTATGCTGAAAATATCCCTGAAAATTGACGCTTATGTGAAATTTTGTCCTACTCTGCCATGTTAAGAAATTCACAAATTTCCAATAACTTGCGAAATTTTCAAAGTCGTATGTTTCTAGTTACTGATGTTCATTCCGACAACAAAACTCATATTTTAAAATTAGTCTCACATTTTTTTCATTAAAAATTTTCTATTTAATGCACGTTTAAGTGAAATTTTGCCCTATTCTCCCATGTTAAGGAAAGCGTAAATTTTTAATAACTTCCGAAGTTTTTTAAACCGAGGTCGAAAATTTTCACGATTACCAAGTTCCCCATACCTATAGCATGATGGGGAGCTAAAAAATTTAAATGATATGTTTTGTACTTAAGAATTTAAATTATTTTATTTTATCAGTTATTGTCATTAAGAATATTTAAATAAGCATACATTAACATAAAATATAACTTAATCTTACTAATTAACACTATTTTAAATTAATATTAGAATCAAACCAATTTTTATTTCTGAGATAAATACTAGATTAATTATTAACTTGTAGTTTAATATAATTAGGTGTATTACAACTAATATGCTAAATAACATATATCTAACATTACAATGCAAATGTATTCAAGCAAAAACACACAAAAGCCCAGAAAACCCCGCAAAAACCCAAGTGGGTTGGGTATTTATCGGACAACAAAAGCTGCTATTATTCAAGAACTAAGATTTGGCTGTATCTCAGCACTTATTGGCACCATGTATTTTATATATCTCGCTCGTTCTGGTATATTATCATTTGATTATTTGATTTTGACTTACAATTAAAAAAAAAAAAAAAAATAAGAGAGAGAGAAGCTATTCCTTTCAAATGAATTATAGAAGCAAAAAATTAAAAATAAAATGAATTTTAATTAAACTTAAATTGTAATCAGTTTAGTCATTTCTACTATACTAGCAAAGCCCCGGTTTGGGAACGAACCAAATTCCGATAGCTGGAAAAATTTCAAAATCAAACTCAAAATGTACAAAACTCAGCCTGATGCTACCTGCATGCAAAAAAATCACAAAAAATTATTATTAGTGAGATATTGAACCTACTTCAATATAGGTTCTAGAATCTAATATAGTAAATTGAAAAAAAATTGTAAATCAGAATACTTTTACATAGCAATTGTTTGCTGTTCATTAGCGGGAGAGGGGGGAAAGTAGCAATAAGTTCTGGAATCTAATTAAATAAGATTTAAAAGAATATTGATATTTATGTTGCGGGTGAATAAAGATTGGAAATCACAATGATTCTGGAAGATGTCTAATTGCCAATCGTTACAGAAGAGGTGGGGATAAATACGTAAGTGAAAAATATTGACTAATTCTAACGCTTTGTAGATTCTAGAATTTAATAAAATGCGTTTAAAAATGAATATTGGCATTTATGTTGTGGATGGAAAAGGATTGGAAATTGCAATATTTCCGACCAAAATCAGGAAACATGAAATTTCTACACAATACTTTTTTGAAAATAATCTGCAGACTAAAAAAAAATCTGCGACGTATGTCGCGTGTCTCACATTTTCTGCTATGGTGACCAAAGGTAGCTTGTTACTAATAAATACTATTTTAATAACACTATTTTCACACTTTATTTATTTTTTTTTTAACAAATTGTATAGTTTAATGTTTGTACTGTTATATAGCATTAATAATAATTCTTTGCAAGTTTCTTATGAGGTATTGTCTAGTCATATTTTAATAGATACTAGTGAGCTTCGCCCGCTAGCGGGTCACTATTTTTAAATGAATTACTATAATGAATGAATCCTCAAATTCCAAATTCTCGGTCATTAAAAAAAAAAAAAAAAATTATCGAGTAAAAACTTGCACCGGGTCCCCACTGCCGTCAGCAGCATAGACCTGTGCGCACTGCGCTCGCACAGATTAAGGGATACCAGGGGTGAAACTACCTAGCATGCAAAAACCCTGAAAACTGATATTTGCATGCAGATAGGGAACATTAAATAATGAAATATCATATAGCTACCTGTATTAATTGATATTTGGAGAGTTCTTAATGCATTATAAGGCAAATTAAACATTCAAAATAAGAAATTTCTGTAAAAACAAAATAATTTACATGAAAATCAGAAACAGCAAAAATTTCAAAACCCCCTCCCCTTAAGTCCTTCTCTAATTCCTGATAAATCAAGACGTAAGGCAGTTGCGACTTTCCGCCTGTCTACAGGACATGACTGCCTTGCCGCTCATTTGAAGCGCATAGGTATCTTAAACAACCCTACTTGCCCACTTTGTAATTCTGGAGAAGTAATGGACCAGGACCATCTGTCCTGTTGTAGGGCTCTTCGATGTTCTACAGAAGAGTCAAGATATTGGGAGGCAAGATCGCTCCTTAGGCAATGACTTTGGTCTTTTGTTCTATGTTATATTGTCTATAATTTGTTTCGTATCTTTATAGTCCTCTGTAACTTTTGCCTAGCCATTGGGGAAAAAAAATAATAATAATGTAGCACTTTCGAAAATATCCTCATTCAATTGTAGGCCCCAAAACCTATATATACCAGTTTTGAATGGTCTAACTCAATTTCTATGTCCCCCCTTCCTACTCCCTAATAATTACACTTTCTAAAATATCTTCATTCGACTCCTAGGCCCCCCCAAAACTATACATACCAATTTTGAACGGTCTAACTCAATTTCTAATTTTTGCTCTTCCTGCCCCCCCCTAATAATTTTACACTTTCCAAAATATCCTTATTCGACTCAGCCACCAAAACCTATAAATACCAATTTAGAATGTTTTAGCTCAATGTCTAATTTTTGCCCCCCCCCTTTAATAATTTTACACTTCCGAAAATATCCTCATTTTACTTTTAGACTCCCAAAACCTATGTATACCAATTTTGAACGGTCTAACTCAATTTCTAATATTTCATTCCCCGCCCCCAATAATGAAAAATATCACTGGAAGGATTTTTATTATTATTATTAAATAACGAAGGATAAATATTAAATTATTTCATTATGCTTTGAAAAAAAAATCAGAATTTGCTTGTATGGTTCAGTTGGGACAATTTTGAATAGATTAATTTTAAATTTAACCGATTATGTTACAGATACATGTTTTGCACTTATTGACGTAGCATAAAAGTTTTTACATGATCCTTACATTAGGGTATGATAAAATTTCATTCACGGTATGAAAGTTTTTTTTTTTTTTTTTTTTTTTTTTGAGGGGGGGGGGAATAATAAAATTTTCACAAAACATGACAAATATAAATTCTAAAATTAAAAAAATTTATTGTGTAATATAATGTTTATATTGAGTAACTATAAACATTTCTTACAGAATTATTCGGGTCTGGGCCGAATAATGGACTTGATATTCGGCCGAAGCCGAACATTCGGATTCGGCTGAATAATCGTTGCATCTCTAAAAGAAACATCTTTATTTTATTGCTGTACAAAGTAATCCCATAATGGCCAATGTTCTTGGCCAATGGTACTTGAAACCCTGTGTCCTATCTAGAAAAAGAAAATTGATATGATTTTATGTTCATGTATATTTTATTTATAATTATTTTTCTTTCTTTCTTTTTAGGAAGTGTGAGAAGAAATTGTAAAAAAGTTCAAACTGTTGTCTTTAATAGAGTTTCCCCCAGACAGCTTTGGGAGGGTGCTGCCTCCTGCCTGCCCTTTGATTGGAAAAATTCTTCCCCCCTTACTCTTCATACAAAAAAATTGCACTTTTACTGCTTTTTGTAGAAAATAGATTTTAAATCGAACATAAATGCTAGAAATATAAATAAAACAGGGATGCCGCTTTTCCACACTACTGAGCGGCGGATTTCTGCTTTTTATAAATTTATTCTGTCTGCTTCTTCTCAAACTAATAATCGCCGATCCATCATACAATTTCCAATCTTTCTCCATCAATAACATGAATATCAATGTGCACATTAAACTTAATTTACTGGATTCTAGAACCCTTAAAAAGGTAGGATTGCTCGATATTTCTCATATACATAGTTATATTGTCCTCCTTCGCCCAGTAGCAGAAATTTTTTGTCAATCTGCGACAACTATTTAGGCATTAGAAAATAATCTGCAGCACTATAAGTAACACGAAAAAGGCCTGCGAGAAACAGTAAGTGTATTTCTGTCATAAGTTTGCATTTATTTAATACTAGCAGGTTATGCCTGCTTCGCTGGTCGCAGGAATTAAATGAATCTTCAAAAAATTTAATCACTATTTTTATTGTATTAAAAAAAATCCTTTTAAATCATTCTTAACCTCACTTCACATACTCGTGGCTTACCTAGCATCTTTCCTTGGCACTTCAATTTGAGTATTTATTAGACAACAAAAGCTGTTTTTATTTAAAAAATGCAACTATAAAGATTGCTCTACCTCAGCATTTATTAAACATTTCAGTTTTGGCACCGTGTATTTTATAGCTCTTGCTCTTTCTATTATATTACCATTTGATTCCGACTAATGCAATAAATAAAAAAAAAAGAGAAAATATTCCTTTCAAATGAATTAATTATATAAATAAAATAATAATAATAAAATTTAATTAAACACATTTTAATCGATTTAACCCTTTTTACTATATTAGCAGTTTTTTTAATAAATACATTAAAAAAAAAAAAATAAAAAAGATGGTTTCCTTTTCAAATTAATTAATTAAATGAAAAATAATCTGGTGTGCCACTCACATGATCTGCTGTACCACTCTTACCCTGCATTTTAATACTAAAAAGATATATTGCAGATTAAGGTGTAAGCTTGTAAGATCAATAAAGTAATAAGATCAATCTATTTTAAAAATAATGTAAAATAGGTTTAGGAACAGTTTTATTTCACAAAAAATTCTGAATCCCTCATTCACCCCCCCCCCCCCTCCCCAGTTCAACTATAATGCCTACATTGAAAAAAAAAAAGAAAAACACCTTAAGACCGTAATTAATTTGCATTAAAACTTGCCAATCTTAATCAAACTTTTCAAGTAGCAACTTAATATGAATCTCCAAATACCAAATTTGAATATCCTGTAATCATTTGTTTTTAAGTTATGCTGATAACAGATATAGAGATCAACTGCTAAAAATTAAACTTTCACATTCGAGACGCCTCAAAATGGATACTTTTCAAAAAACCAGAATTTAAAACAAAACTAAAAAAATACTTTGTTTATAGTTGGTATAAAAAATTAATTACCCTTGTTAATGTGGGGAAGGGGGGAGGGGGATCACAAAAAAATGTATGAGTGGGAGATATTGAGCAATTCTACTTCATTACATGTTTTAGAATCTAATATAATAAATGGAAAGAGTTATGGATGGAAAAAAATTGGAAATCGCAATACTTCTGCAGAGCAATTGTTTGCTGTTCATTAGCAGGAAAGGGGGAAAATGTTGGGAGGCGGGGGGGGGGGGGAGCTGCAAAAAAAAAAAAAAAAAAAAAAAACATAAGTGAGAGATATTGGACAATTTTACTTCTTTATAAGTTCTGGAATCTAATTAAATAAGATTTTAAGAAAATATTACATTTATGTTGTGGATGAAAGCAGACGGGAAATCACAATGATTTCATGAAATGTCTATCGCTGATTGTTAGCGGAGAGGAAGGGCGGTGTTAAATAATTACGTAAGTGAAAAATATTGAATAATTCTACCTCTTTGAATTCTACCTATCATTCTTTTATATTGCTTAAAATATAACCTTTTGACTGCAAAGTAACTATTTTTAAATTATTATATTCAAATTATATTTTATGTATTATTTTGTTATATATTAATTTACAGAATTCGCATATAAAATTACACAATAATTATCACAAATTTTACTTCAGGCGTGATTTCCTCTTTCTTCGAATTTTTAGAGTGGCATCCCTGATAAAACTACTGTGCATGATGATCAACATTTGTTCATACATGAGTAAATTTTTTCTCGTATCAAGTGTGTTCTTAAGGATCCAAAACTGACTTCAAAAATCTAAAATGTGATTTTTTTTACTAGCCACATCCTTTCATTTTTAAACCTGGGAGAAACTCTGCATTAACAACTGTGCTACAAGTCTTTGCAAGAGCTCCAGATTGTGATAACAAGTAGGTTAAAATAAAACAGAAATCAGATGTAAAAATATCTGAAAATACAGAATTTTTGTAATTTTCAAAAACATATGTAAAATCATGCAAATAAATTTAATAAATTGTTTTATGGAAAAAAAAGTTTTATTTTATTTTAATTTTTAATGAATTTTTTTCTATACTCAGTAAAGATATTTAAAAATAAACCTACTTGAAGTTTAAGTTAAACTTCAAATAGGTTTATCTTAATTTTTATTTATTTTTCAGTTTTGAATAATAAAAATTTTTATATTAATTTATGTAATAATGCTATTAAATTTCAGACGTTTTAATAATATATACTTAAAGAATTTAATCATATATATTAGTGTTAATTAAAAATAAGCAAACAAATGAACACAAAATAGAGGAAATTAGTTGAAAGCATGTGAAGTAAAAAGTTTAAATTATTTTCCTATCAGTAAGCATTTTTATGTTTAAAAAAAAAAAGATGCTTTCTGAATAAAATTTTTTGTTAAAGATATTTTGTATTAAAATAACCTACATTAGTAGCTGAAAGTGATTGTGAAATTTCCTTCTTCATTATTTATATTTATAAAATTCAAACTTTTTTAGGTATAAAATAAAATGTAAAAAGATAAAATAATCATATATTAATTTATAAACAGAAGTTTTAATTTGTGAATTTCTTAGTATGGATCATTATTATTATTTTTAAATATGCATTTTTCATGTTTTTGCCAAAAATAATGTGCATTCAAAGTAAAAATATTTAGTTTGAATGGAAAATCTGAAAATAAAATCAGATGTAATTTAAAGAATGGATTTTAATAACTACGGTTAATTGAAAACTAAAAAAGCGTTCTTGGTTTTCGCTTGGCATGGGACAAACTTTTTCTTCAGCTAGGCTAAGATTTTTTAGTCATGCCAGTGTAGGTTCTTATTTCATAAAATTCTATATGTAGATTACAGCTTTTTCTAAGGGGTTAATTGGGTCTTTATCATTTCGGATTGTTCTGGAAGATTTTTTGGTTAGTCTTTATCAGGGTAGTACTAATACCAATATCAAAGGCCATAGCCAGAAAATTTGCAGTGTACAAGTATTAGTGCATAATATTGTGTTAAAAATGATGTATTACTCTAAAAATTTCCGCAAATTTGCAATATTTTTAGGGGAGTTAAAATTTTCTTCCCCCCACTGCCAATGGCTATAGCCTTGCTACATCAAAATTATACTACCAACCACATAACTGTCGAAATCTTAACAGGTACATGCATGTAGAGATGTGATCCTGATGTGAAATCTGGACGCAAGGTGATGTTTTGAAATTACAACAGAAGAGAAGAAACAGTCAGTTCATTTGTGCATTTAATGAAAGCTGTGTGTAAACAATGTGGTAAACCATGTAGTTGAGTGTAAACTGTAAATCAGTGACGGATGTAAGGAAGGGGGCTGAACCCCCCCCCCCAAAAAAAAAAAAAAAAAAAAAAAAAAAAAAAACACTGACATTCACAATTGAATATTGCAATTGTAAATTTTTTATTGGTCTAGAATAACACTTTGAAAAATCCTAGCCCCCCCCCCTAAAGTTCTGGATCCGCCACTGCTGTAAATCATATAATAAGTAGAACTAATGCGAAATGTGGACTAAGGTGACATTCTGCAATTACAACAGCAAAGAAGAAACAATCAGATTTTCAGAAAAATTGATGAAAGCTGGGTACTCAGCAAAACAGTTTCTGAAAAGAACTCAAGGTATTTGGATTTGGTGTTAAGAAAATTTTATATTGCAAAGAAAAACCCCTGACAGTCCATTAACTTCTTCCGGGATGATTTATTTATAGTAAGAAAAAAATATAACCTTTTGTTTTACTACGATTCATTCATTTTATATTGATACAATTTGAAAAAAATAAATTACTCAAAAATCCATAACATCTAAATTTGTGACTGATGAAAATTATTTCATACATTCTGGGTATATCAATTTTTCACATATCTTTAAAATGTAATGAGTTTGTCTTACACAATTTCAGTTGTGACATCCTTGAAAGATTATTATTTTATTTGTTAAGATAATGACGCCTATACCACCAAGTTCTGATTTCAAGATCAACTTAAGTTCAGCTTTTGGATTTTTTATTTTTTTTTTTTTAATTAGTTGCAGTTAAACAATAACATGTGAATAATATTTTTATCTTTTTTTTTTTTTTTTTTTTTTTTTTTTTTTAATCTATATGTAAATAAATACAATTCTTATGTAAAAGAAAAATGAATGTGTGAAATTTTTTGGTATCAGTCTAATATATGTTTAAAGATAATATAAAGGTGTCTGTTTTCGCATAAAAACTAAAAAAATAATCTGGTGTGTCACTCACACAACTTTCTCTTACCCTGAAATTTAATACTATAAATACAGGTTGGAGATTAAGAGGTAAGATAACGAGTACTGTTAAACAATTAAACCTATGTTAAACAATTCATATTAGGCTTCTGAAGAGTTTTATATGATAATTAGTTCTGTGTGAGGGGGGCTACCGCCCCCCTCAACCCCCCGTTTCATTAATGCACCTACATTTATATAGAATTTAATTCGGTTATTAAAAAATATTTCTCTTTTTAAAAAATAATTTTTTAAAATTATTATTTAAAAAAATTATCTTTTATAATAAGGCAGACGATCCAAAAAAAGTCCATTTTATTCTCAATATATATATACACTAAGCGACAAAAAAAAAAGCCGAACTGCAGAAAAAATGACTTATACCTTTTTTATTTGTAATAACTTTAAAATTAATGGTTGAAACAAATAAAACTGTCTTGTTTGCATAATACCAAAGGTATGAAATGATACCTATGTATATTTTTGATTTAATAATTCGCTTTATTGCACTTTACGAAGTACTTTTTAAAAATCTGCATAAAATTTTCTTTTTGAACATACTGCAATAACTATACACTTTGCATTCTATTATGATTTATTATATGAAATAAACAAGTTATATTTTAATATATGAAATAAAACTATTTATTTGTTAGATCTAAGCAATTTTTTGTTAAAAATATGTATTCTGCATTGGGTTAATTCCACCTTTATATGGAAATACTGCATTAATGCGCAATGTCATAGTTTTATACAGTGTTTTAATATAAATCTCAGAAATTTCAATGTGCCAAATATCACAAATAAATTTTTCTAGTTCTGGCAGAGTTATAAGCTGCAAATTTCGAATCCTTTCCCCTCTCCCCCGCCTTTTTATAGACGAAACATTTTCGAGCGGATCGTGATTTTGACCATTTCCATGTCTGGTAAAGAAGAAATTCTACTATATCCTTTGTGGTATTTAACTTAAAGTGAAAAAAAGTATGATTACTTACAGAATTATAGGTTCTCATGGGAATGTATAAGAAATTTTGACAATTTGAAGTGAATAAACGTACCACAGACGCCGTGTAGTAAGGTGCCTTATTATCTTCAAATGCTGTTTACGGAAATGTCTAAGATACCTCCAAAATAGTCGGTCAGGCACCACTTTTATGCAGATTGTGTTTTATTTCGAGTTAATTGATCCCTTGAGCATAAAAAATTCCCCGAGTGTTTGAAAAGTTATGCACCTCCGTACCATAATGTACGGAGAATGTGTCAGTGTTTTAAAAGTGCGATTTTCATTTAGTCGGTCACATTTTCATCTTCATTCTAGCTTTTTTCAACTGCACGAAATAAAGAAAACTTGATTCATCAGAGAAAACCAGTTCAGCCTAATAATTAACTGATAATGTTTTTAAATTTTGTTCAACTAAAGTACTGTTTTTTCTAATTCTTTTCCTTAATAATGGCTTTTTTCACAGATCTTCCGTTCTTTAACCCGCTTTGTTTAATTGTTCCTGCATTGTTTTTGAAGAAAGTTATATACTATACACTTTTTTAAAATCTTTTTTAAGTTCTGAACATGATACAAATCGATTTTTTAAACATTCGCATTTTAACTTGCGGTTATCTTGCTTGGATGAGCAACATGACCGCCTAAAGCCAAATTCCCAATTTAAACGACCAAAAAAATTTATATTTGGCTAAAATTCATTTTACCAATATTTCGTTAGCATTTAATTATTTTGCTATCTCACGTATTAAAATATTTTTTGATTTTCATTTAAAAATTAATACTTTTTGTGGCATCGTTAACTGCCTTATTCTTGCCATTTTTGAAATAAATTCTAAAATTACAATTTTCCTGACAATTGCATTTTGTTTTTAACACTAGACTCAAAGCTAAAGTGTGTGTGGAGGACAACATAGTAAAATCTGTTCGAAAATTTGCTTTTTAAACAATAAAATTGGCGGTTGTAGAAGGCGAAAAGGAAAACATCCAAGTGCGGCTTTTTTTTTGTCGCTTAGTGTATATATATATAAAAAAAGTACGATTTTTTTTCTAAGTTTTTTTTTCGTTAAAAGTAAAAAAAATCGATATATTTGTTTTAAATTATCGCAGATCGATAGTTCAACCATTCGTTTTAAAGGTATTTTCGAGCTCTTTTGAAAGATACCCATCATGAAAATTTACTCCCCTCGAGGGGGGACTTCCCCCCCAGGGGGGGGGAGGCGAGGCTCCTACATACACAAAAAAATTTTCCTAGTTAACTGTCTCTATTACAAAAAATATATATTCGTTTCATTTGGTTTAGTGCAGTATATAGACGTTAAACTCTATTTTCCTGCAATTTCCCACATAGACGTAATGTATTAGAATTCTCTTGATTGTCCCTGTACACGAACCATTTGCTTGATCTTAACGAAAAGCTTACTGTAGCATCCCTATATGATACACATTTAGAATACCAAGTTTGAACTTTCTGCCATAATTTGTTTTTGAGATATGCTGATAACACACAGACACACACACACACAGACACACAGACCATTTGTTAAAAACATGATTTTCGTATTCAGGGGACCTGAAAACGTGTAAATATAACAAAATCTCGCGTTCGAAAATTTGAGCCTAAAACAATACTTTCTCTACCTTATGGGTAAGAGAAAGTAAAAAAAAAAATCACATAAAACAAAAGAAAATTTGAAAAATCTAATACAAATATCAAAAGTTTTAAAGGATGTAAAATTTCATGCATTCTTTTATCTGCAAAAAAAAAAAAGTACATGGCATACAGTTGGTAGCAAAATTATTTGAGTGCTAGCAATAATTCCTATATTAAAAAAAAAAGTACATTTAATACTATTTTGTTAAGTGTACTTTTTCTTATATAGGAATTATTGCTCGCACTGAAATAATTTGGCTGCCATCTGTATTTTTTTTTTTTTTTTTTTTTTTTTTTTTTGCAAATAGACAAGATTTGTAGTTAATATTGACCTGTATTGTATTGCAACACTAGCCAATGTCGAACATCAATATTGCCCATTACTGTTGTGATTTGCAATTTTATATTGGCCAGTGTTGTACACAATATTGGCCAGTATGTGATACCAACATTGGCCTATATTAGCAAAATTTAGTGTTTTATATTGGCCAGTCCAACTTTAACCGATATTGGCCAGTATTACATGCAATATTGACCAATACAGATTACCGATATTGGCCAGTATTGTAAAAAACCTTGACATTTTTGCACTGGCCAGTCCAGCAGAGTCCGATGTTGGCCAATATTGAAATAGTCTTATTTTCGACTTTGGCCATTATTGTTGTGCTACTTGGGTATATCCATTATCTAGCTTCACCTGATAGTGCAACTTTCCAAATTTTTGAATAACTGCGCCTAGTTTCCATACTTGTTGATTTTTTATAAAACATCGGACTTGTACTCTTTCTTCCACGCTTAATTGTCTGATTTGAGAGTGTGGTCAATATTGAAGTCATGTATCATGGGTCGAATTGCATCAAGTTGAATACGGACGTTGCGATGTAGGTACATTTCCGCTGGTGTTTTTAAAACATTTTCTTGCACTTTAACATAAATTGGTAATGGTTCTTTGACCATTGCTTTCAGTCGATTTTTTAATGTTTGAATATAGCGTTCCGTTAATTCATTTGTATCTCGATGTCCTGGAGCAATATTTTTTTTTTTTTTTTGAAAATTCCATTTTTAGAGCAATATGCTTTAAACTCTTCAGTAATAAAAGTAGATGGATTATCCGACACCATTACACGTGGGTATCTGTGAATTAAGAAAATATCAGTCAATAATTTTATTGTATACCTGGACGTAGGAGAATTTTTTCAGGTTTTTATTTCAGTGCATTTCGATTTAGCATCTGTGGCAATTAAGAAAAAGTAATCTTGAAATAGAGAGTACATTTTTCATTTCAAGAAAATTTTGAAAGCTTTGGCGATAATATTTGAACGCTTCTTTTTTTCGGATCGAAAGTTTCGAAAGGTTGAAACAAAACGGTATTTACATTTTGTAATTCAGTACTTTGGTTTTGTTCATTATGACTTGAAACTTGTTTAGGGACAATTTTGTCAAAAAATTTTTGTTGTTGCATTTCAAAAGTTTCTAAAAATTCTTGAAATTGATTCGCATCCATATTTGTATCAAAATATTTGTAATAGAAAGTATACTTTGAAAACGTAAAGAAATGTCATTATGCCCTGTGGTTCTGAATTCTTTAAAGTGCGATAGCGTCTAAATGCCTCTTTTGTCTGAGCTGAAAATTTTTACATATGTTCTAAATAACTATCACACCAACTGTACAGATTTTGTGAATCTAGCGCTTAAATTTTTTTTTCACAGGGACAAGAAGAAAATTTCTTTATAATTAAGTCTATAGGCCCAAATTTTTTAAAGTGCGATAGCATATAATCACCTTATTCGATTGAGCCGAAATTTTATACACATATTATAGGTTACTGTCGCACAAAAAGTATAGATTTTGGTTAACCTAGTACTTATAGTTTTTTTTTTTTTTTTTTACAGGAACACTAAGAAATGTCATCATTATGGCTTATGGGTCCAAATGCTTTAAATTGTGAAAGCATCTTAAGACCTTATTCTATTGAGCTGAAAATTTATACATATTTTATATGTCATCGTACCACGATTAGTATAGATTTTGGTGAATCTAGTACTTATAGATTTTTACAGAAAAACAAATAAGTATTCTTTATCGTTATGATCTATGCGCTCAAATTATTTGAAGTGTAATAGCGTAAAGTTAAACAATGGAGTAAAATACTCATACAGCCTATTGTAATTTTCACTTTTGTTCATTTAACGACTTCTCTTACTTTTATTTATTCATACAACCATTAGGTATTTAATGTTGAAAGGCCGATCGGAGTCACTCCCGATTTTTTATTTAGTTGAAATATACATGTTAAAATTTTCAATTATTTATTTTGAATGGAAGGAAGTTTGATAATTGTTTTTTAAAACGATATCCACTACTTATAATTTAAAATACATATAAAATTTTAAATTGAGTTGAATGATTTTTTTTTCACAAACTCATAACATTGCCTTATCAAACAATAATTACTTTTGTACAATTTAAAACTGTCCTTAAAATTTGCTCATTGTAATATTTTTCTGTAATTGAATAATTTGTCTGAAGAAACAATTGTTAACAGTGCAGAATTAATTAGAAAACCGATAAATAAATATTATTTTGCTATATAAACTCCATTCATTAGTTTATTCTTTTTCCAAAAGTTCCTTTTCTGCAGCTGCTAAATAAAGGCATTGTTTTATTCCGATTAACCGGTGTATTATAATTTAATTCATTTTTAATTTTGTTTTAAGTATCTCATATAATTAACTAATTTATTTAACTAGTTAATTTTAAACTGTGGACAATTACTTCTATTATTATTATTATTATTATTATTATTATTATTATTATTATTATTTCTTTTCCTTTCTTTTTTTTTTTTTTTAATAAAAATTTTGAAACAGTTTATTAATTTCACAATATTTCATTTACTTATTAAAAAATAAAACTAGTATATATTCCATTCATTTGATATTCATTTTACTTTATATTTAGCTTGTTTATTAGATTGAAATATGGCAAAAAAAAAAAAAAAAAAAACGGGGAAATTTGAACGATTTATATTAAATTAAATAATGTTTAGCCATTACGTTTTAAGAAAAAAAAAATGTAATCTTTGATACATACATTTATTTTTGTGTTAATATTTTAAAATGGATACGTATATTAATTTTAGCGTTATTAAATGCAGTAATTTATTTTTTTTATAAGTATGCCTAGTCAAGCAATCGTTCATGTGAAATTTTATTTATTTATTTTTTTCTTAAATATTGCATTTGTTTGACAGTTAAAGTAATTGCTAACAAAACAAAGACTTTCATAAAAACAATAAGTAAATATATGAAATTCCATTAATAGTTTAAAGATATTTTACAAAAAGAAAATATTACCGTTCTGTAGAAAATTCTTAAATAACTTGAAATTAATTAAATTGACTCGTATCTTCTATCGGGTATAACAAGAAAAGGAAACCTGATAATTGTCTAAAAAATATACATTGGGGTACATATATATATATATATATATATATATTATTTTATATTTTGCAAATATGTACTAAATGGTGGCAAAATTGGCCTCCTTCTGCCCTCTCTTGTGTCGACGAGGGGCAAATGAGCAATTTCATATGAAAACTTCTGTTATTTTCTCAAGATTTGGATTTCCGAGAAAACATAAGTAATTTGGAATGCATGCATCTTTTTTTTCTATCAAGCTCCCTTTTATTCTCCTGCAAGTCAAGTTTAATGACATAAAACTCAACTTAGAAGGCCTTTTTCTGCTATATTCCATCAATAACTAATCTTTTTTTATTTGAACTCTTCTCTGGATTGTAGTCGCCTAGTGATCGGGAAGAACAACACACCTTTTGATTAGAGCGTGAAGTTTCTTTCAAGTCGGGTCTTATATCTGCCATCTGCTAGCGTGTCAGAACTATACATAGCAAGGTCCAACTTTTTTTTTTTTTTAATTAGGTTTATGATGTTCTGTGCACTTTTGCTTGACCGTTTTTGCTATAAGAGATTTTCTCCACTGCGCTTATTCTCTGCTGTTTTCTGGCATTCGGGGCAACTGCAACATTATTCCTTGTCACTTGACGCTTTAGGAAATTCCTTCGTAAGAATTCTTTACTGTTATCTCAGTTTTCATGGCATGTACGTAATTTTACCTATCAATTGTCATAAGCAGAGGAATTGTTACAGTGAAATGAACCATACGAGTTTCCATGAATTGGTCAGTACCGGTAGAGCAAACATTATGAACTATGCGTTCTTCTAATGTGAAAAGTTTCTTCTCCCGGCGTACATAAAATACATACATCTGTCTATCTATCTATACACTATATATATATATATTGAATAATCATTTTATTAATATACATACATATATATATATATATATATATACTTTCAAAGCTATCGCATAATAACATAAGATTTCGAGGGATTGGGAAAAGATCAACCTTAAAATCTAAATTAAAAGCTCACACTTTTTATTGCGTGTATATAACTCCATTTTTAAAGTGAATGTTTAAGTCTCATCTCGCTTGATTGGAATTGTACAATTTTTCCAACAGTGGATTGTATAAGTGATAAATAGAGCGGGGAGAGCGATCTTTTTATTTATTGCTACAGGATTGAAGTGCATCCCACAAGTTTATAGACAACCGTTTTCATTATTATTATTATTATTTAAGAACTAATTAAACGAGTAAGAAAAGCGAAATAAATTATGCG
>CAWVNO010000968.1:0-43985 GCA_963930645.1 Salticus scenicus | reverse complement strand
AGACCTTCGGCAGCCGTTCCTACGCTCCGAAAATTTTTTTCGAGTTTCACATGCCCATCTTCAAACGACGATTCCCAAGCAACTAAAAGAGCCTAACGATCGCAATCACTTTCAGAATCTGCGAAATATATTCTAGTTTCATAATAACACCATCGGGAAGTTTGCACGTTGAACCATTTGGCCCGGGGGGCCTTTTTACGCAGACCTTCGGCAGCCGTTCCTACGCTCCGAAAATTTTTTTCGAGTTTCACATGCCCATCTTCAAACGACGATTCCAAAGCAACTAAAAGAGCCTAAAGATCGCAATCACTTTCAGAATCTGCCAAATATATTCTAGTTTCATAATAAAACAATCGGGAAGTTTGCACGTTGAACCATTTGGCCCGGGGGGCCTTTTTACGCAGACCTTCGGCAGCCGTTCCTACGCTCCGAAAATTTTTTTCGAGTTTCACATGCCCATCTTCAAACGACGATTCCCAAGCAACTAAAAGAGCCTAACGATCGCAATCACTTTCAGAATCTGCGAAATATATTCTAGTTTCATAATAACACCATCGGGAAGTTTGCACGTTGAACCATTTGGCCCGGGGGGCCTTTTTACGCAGACCTTCGGCAGCCGTTCCTACGCTCCGAAAATTTTTTTCGAGTTTCACATGCCCATCTTCAAACGACGATTCCAAAGCAACTAAAAGAGCCTAAAGATCGCAATCACTTTCAGAATCTGCCAAATATATTCTAGTTTCATAATAAAACAATCGGGAAGTTTGCACGTTGAACCATTTGGCCCGGGGGGCCTTTTTACGCAGACCTTCGGCAGCCGTTCCTACGCTCCGAAAATTTTTTTCGAGTTTCACATGCCCATCTTCAAACGACGATTCCCAAGCAACTAAAAGAGCCTAACGATCGCAATCACTTTCAGAATCTGCGAAATATATTCTAGTTTCATAATAACACCATCGGGAAGTTTGCACGTTGAACCATTTGGCCCGGGGGGCCTTTTTACGCAGACCTTCGGCAGCCGTTCCTACGCTCCAAAAATTTTTTTCGAGTTTCACATGCCCATCTTCAAACGACGATTCCAAAGCAACTAAAAGAGCCTAAAGATCGCAATCACTTTCAGAATCTGCCAAATATATTCTAGTTTCATAATAAAACAATCGGGAAGTTTGCACGTTGAACCATTTGGCCCGGGGGGCCTTTTTACGCAGACCTTCGGCAGCCGTTCCTACGCTCCGAAAATTTTTTTCGAGTTTCACATGCCCATCTTCAAACGACGATTCCCAAGCAACTAAAAGAGCCTAACGATCGCAATCACTTTCAGAATCTGCGAAATATATTCTAGTTTCATAATAACACCATCGGGAAGTTTGCACGTTGAACCATTTGGCCCGGGGGGCCTTTTTACGCAGACCTTCGGCAGCCGTTCCTACGCTCCGAAAATTTTTTTCGAGTTTCACATGCCCATCTTCAAACGACGATTCCAAAGCAACTAAAAGAGCCTAAAGATCGCAATCACTTTCAGAATCTGCCAAATATATTCTAGTTTCATAATAACACCATCGGGAAGTTTGCACGTTGAACCATTTGGCCCGGGGGGCCTTTTTACGCAGACCTTCGGCAGCCGTTCCTACGCTCCGAAAATTTTTTTCGAGTTTCACATGCCCATCTTCAAACGACGATTCCAAAGCAACTAAAAGAGCCTAAAGATCGCAATCACTTTCAGAATCTGCCAAATATATTCTAGTTTCATAATAAAACAATCGGGAAGTTTGCACGTTGAACCATTTGGCCCGGGGGGCCTTTTTACGCAGGCCTTCGGCAGCCGTTCCTACGCTCCGAAAATTTTTTTCGAGTTTCACATGCCCATCTTCAAACGACGATTCCAAAGCAACTAAAAGAGCCTAACGATCGCAATCACTTTCAGAATCTGCGAAATATATTCTAGTTTCATAATAACACCATCGGGAAGTTTGCACGTTGAACCATTTGGCCCGGGGGGCCTTTTTACGCAGACCTTCGGCAGCCGTTCCTACGCTCCGAAAATTTTTTTCGAGTTTCACATGCCCATCTTCAAACGACGATTCCAAAGCAACTAAAAGAGCCTAAAGATCGCAATCACTTTCAGAATCTGCCAAATATATTCTAGTTTCATAATAAAACAATCGGGAAGTTTGCACGTTGAACCATTTGGCCCGGGGGGCCTTTTTACGCAGACCTTCGGCAGCCGTTCCTACGCTCCGAAAATTTTTTTCGAGTTTCACATGCCCATCTTCAAACGACGATTTCCAAGCAACTAAAAGAGCCTAACGATCGCAATCACTTTCAGAATCTGCGAAATATATTCTAGTTTCATAATAACACCATCGGGAAGTTTGCACGTTGAACCATTTGGCCCGGGGGGGCCTTTTTACGCAGACCTTCGGCAGCCGTTCCTACGCTCCGAAAATTTTTTTCGAGTTTCACATGCCCATCTTCAAACGACGATTCCAAAGCAACTAAAAGAGCCTAAAGATCGCAATCACTTTCAGAATCTGCCAAATATATTCTAGTTTCATAATAAAACAATCGGGAAGTTTGCACGTTGAACCATTTGGCCCGGGGGGCCTTTTTACGCAGACCTTCGGCAGCCGTTCCTACGCTCCGAAAATTTTTTTCGAGTTTCACATGCCCATCTTCAAACGACGATTCCCAAGCAACTAAAAGAGCCTAACGATCGCAATCACTTTCAGAATCTGCGAAATATATTCTAGTTTCATAATAACACCATCGGGAAGTTTGCACGTTGAACCATTTGGCCCGGGGGGCCTTTTTACGCAGACCTTCGGCAGCCGTTCCTACGCTCCGAAAATTTTTTTCGAGTTTCACATGCCCATCTTCAAACGACGATTCCAAAGCAACTAAAAGAGCCTAAAGATCGCAATCACTTTCAGAATCTGCCAAATATATTCTAGTTTCATAATAAAACAATCGGGAAGTTTGCACGTTGAACCATTTGGCCCGGGGGGCCTTTTTACGCAGACCTTCGGCAGCCGTTCCTACGCTCCGAAAATTTTTTTCGAGTTTCACATGCCCATCTTCAAACGACGATTCCCAAGCAACTAAAAGAGCCTAACGATCGCAATCACTTTCAGAATCTGCGAAATATATTCTAGTTTCATAATAACACCATCGGGAAGTTTGCACGTTGAACCATTTGGCCCGGGGGGCCTTTTTACGCAGACCTTCGGCAGCCGTTCCTACGCTCCGAAAAATTTTTTCGAGTTTCACATGCCCATCTTCAAACGACGATTCCAAAGCAACTAAAAGAGCCTAAAGATCGCAATCACTTTCAGAATCTGCCAAATATATTCTAGTTTCATAATAAAACAATCGGGAAGTTTGCACGTTGAACCATTTGGCCCGGGGGGCCTTTTTACGCAGACCTTCGGCAGCCGTTCCTACGCTCCGAAATTTTTTTTCGAGTTTCACATGCCCATCTTCAAACGACGATTCCCAAGCAACTAAAAGAGCCTAACGATCGCAATCACTTTCAGAATCTGCGAAATATATTCTAGTTTCATAATAACACCATCGGGAAGTTTGCACGTTCAACCATTTGGCCCGGGGGGCCTTTTTACGCAGACCTTCGGCAGCCGTTCCTACGCTCCGAAAATTTTTTTCGAGTTTCACATGCCCATCTTCAAACGACGATTCCAAAGCAACTAAAAGAGCCTAAAGATCGCAATCACTTTCAGAATCTGCCAAATATATTCTAGTTTCATAATAAAACAATCGGGAAGTTTGCACGTTGAACCATTTGGCCCGGGGGGCCTTTTTACGCAGACCTTCGGCAGCCGTTCCTACGCTCCGAAAATTTTTTTCGAGTTTCACATGCCCATCTTCAAACGACGATTCCCAAGCAACTAAAAGAGCCTAACGATCGCAATCACTTTCAGAATCTGCGAAATATATTCTAGTTTCATAATAACACCATCGGGAAGTTTGCACGTTGAACCATTTGGCCCGGGGGGCCTTTTTACGCAGACCTTCGGCAGCCGTTCCTACGCTCCGAAAATTTTTTTCGAGTTTCACATGCCCATCTTCAAACGACGATTCCAAAGCAACTAAAAGAGCCTAAAGATCGCAATCACTTTCAGAATCTGCCAAATATATTCTAGTTTCATAATAAAACAATCGGGAAGTTTGCACGTTGAACCATTTGGCCCGGGGGGCCTTTTTACGCAGACCTTCGGCAGCCGTTCCTACGCTCCGAAAATTTTTTTCGAGTTTCACATGCCCATCTTCAAACGACGATTCCCAAGCAACTAAAAGAGCCTAACGATCGCAATCACTTTCAGAATCTGCGAAATATATTCTAGTTTCATAATAACACCATCGGGAAGTTTGCACGTTCAACCATTTGGCCCGGGGGGCCTTTTTACGCAGACCTTCGGCAGCCGTTCCTACGCTCCGAAAATTTTTTTCGAGTTTCACATGCCCATCTTCAAACGACGATTCCAAAGCAACTAAAAGAGCCTAAATATCGCAATCACTTTCAGAATCTGCCAAATATATTCTAGTTTCATAATAAAACAATCGGGAAGTTTGCACGTTGAACCATTTGGCCCGGGGGGCCTTTTTACGCAGACCTTCGGCAGCCGTTCCTACGCTCCGAAAATTTTTTTCGAGTTTCACATGCCCATCTTCAAACGACGATTCCCAAGCAACTAAAAGAGCCTAACGATCGCAATCACTTTCAGAATCTGCGAAATATATTCTAGTTTCATAATAACACCATCGGGAAGTTTGCACGTTGAACCATTTGGCCCGGGGGGCCTTTTTACGCAGACCTTCGGCAGCCGTTCCTACGCTCCGAAAATTTTTTTCGAGTTTCACATGCCCATCTTCAAACGACGATTCCAAAGCAACTAAAAGAGCCTAAAGATCGCAATCACTTTCAGAATCTGCCAAATATATTCTAGTTTCATAATAAAACAATCGGGAAGTTTGCACGTTGAACCATTTGGCCCGGGGGGCCTTTTTACGCAGACCTTCGGCAGCCGTTCCTACGCTCCGAAAATTTTTTTCGAGTTTCACATGCCCATCTTCAAACGACGATTCCCAAGCAACTAAAAGAGCCTAACGATCGCAATCACTTTCAGAATCTGCGAAATATATTCTAGTTTCATAATAACACCATCGGGAAGTTTGCACGTTGAACCATTTGGCCCGGGGGGCCTTTTTACGCAGACCTTCGGCAGCCGTTCCTACGCTCCGAAAATTTTTTTCGAGTTTCACATGCCCATCTTCAAACGACGATTCCAAAGCAACTAAAAGAGCCTAAAGATCGCAATCACTTTCAGAATCTGCCAAATATATTCTAGTTTCATAATAAAACAATCGGGAAGTTTGCACGTTGAACCATTTGGCCCGGGGGGCCTTTTTACGCAGACCTTCGGCAGCCGTTCCTACGCTCCGAAAATTTTTTTCGAGTTTCACATGCCCATCTTCAAACGACGATTCCCAAGCAACTAAAAGAGCCTAACGATCGCAATCACTTTCAGAATCTGCGAAATATATTCTAGTTTCATAATAACACCATCGGGAAGTTTGCACGTTGCACCATTTGGCCCGGGGGGCCTTTTTACGCAGACCTTCGGCAGCCGTTCCTACGCTCCGAAAATTTTTTTCGAGTTTCACATGCCTATCTTCAAACGACGATTCCAAAGTAACTAAAAGAGCCTAAAGATCGCAATCACTTTCAGAATCTGCCAAATATATTCTAGTTTCATAATAAAACAATCGGGAAGTTTGCACGTTGAACCATTTGGCCCGGGGGGCCTTTTTACGCAGACCTTCGGCAGCCGTTCCTACGCTCCGAAAATTTTTTTCGAGTTTCACATGCCCATCTTCAAACGACGATTCCCAAGCAACTAAAAGAGCCTAACGATCGCAATCACTTTCAGAATCTGCGAAATATATTCTAGTTTCATAATAACACCATCGGGAATTTTGCACGTTGAACCATTTGGCCCGGGGGGCCTTTTTACGCAGACCTTCGGCAGCCGTTCCTACGCTCCGAAAAGTTTTTTCGAGTTTCACATGCCCATCTTCAAACGACGATTCCAAAGCAACTAAAAGAGCCTAAAGATCGCAATCACTTTCAGAATCTGCCAAATATATTCTAGTTTCATAATAAAACAATCGGGAAGTTTGCACGTTGAACCATTTGGCCCGGGGGGCCTTTTTACGCAGACCTTCGGCAGCCGTTCCTACGCTCCGAAATTTTTTTTCGAGTTTCACATGCCCATCTTCAAACGACGATTCCCAAGCAACTAAAAGAGCCTAACGATCGCAATCACTTTCAGAATCTGCGAAATATATTCTAATTTCATAATAACACCATCGGGAAGTTTGCACGTTGAACCATTTGGCCTGGGGGGCCTTTTTACGCAGACCTTCGGCAGCCGTTCCTACGCTCCGAAATTTTTTTTCGAGTTTCACATGCCCATCTTCAAACGACGATTCCAAAGCAACTAAAAGAGCCTAAAGATTGCAATCACTTTCAGAATCTGCCAAATATATTCTAGTTTCATAATAAAACAATCGGGAAGTTTGCACGTTGAACCATTTGGCCCGGGGGGCCTTTTTACGCAGACCTTCGGCAGCCGTTCCTACGCTCCGAAAATTTTTTTCGAGTTTCACATGCCCATCTTCAAACGACGATTCCCAAGCAACTAAAAGAGCCTAACGATCGCAATCACTTTCAGAATCTGCGAAATATATTCTAGTTTCATAATAACACCATCGGGAAGTTTGCACGTTGAACCATTTGGCCCGGGGGGCCTTTTTACGCAGACCTTCGGCAGCCGTTCCTACGCTCCGAAAATTTTTTTCGAGTTTCACATGCCCATCTTCAAACGACGATTCCAAAGCAACTAAAAGAGCCTAAAGATCGCAATCACTTTCAGAATCTGCCAAATATATTCTAGTTTCATAATAAAACAATCGGGAAGTTTGCACGTTGAACCATTTGGCCCGGGGGGCCTTTTTACGCAGACCTTCGGCAGCCGTTCCTACGCTCCGAAATTTTTTTTCGAGTTTCACATGCCCATCTTCAAACGACGATTCCAAAGCAACTAAAAGAGCCTAAAGATCGCAATCACTTTCAGAATCTGCCAAATATATTCTAGTTTCATAATAAAACAATCGGGAAGTTTGCACGTTGAACCATTTGGCCCGGGGGGCCTTTTTACGCAGACCTTCGGCAGCCGTTCCTACGCTCCGAAAATTTTTTTCGAGTTTCACATGCCCTACTTCAAACGACGATTCCCAAGCAACTAAAAGAGCCTAACGATCGCAATCACTTTCAGAATCTGCGAAATATATTCTAGTTTCATAATAACACCATCGGGAAGTTTGCACGTTCAACCATTTGGCCCGGGGGGCCTTTTTACGCAGACCTTCGGCAGCCGTTCCTACGCTCCGAAAATTTTTTTCGAGTTTCACATGCCCATCTTCAAACGACGATTCCCAAGCAACTAAAAGAGCCTAACGATCGCAATCACTTTCAGAATCTGCGAAATATATTCTAATTTCATAATAACACCATCGGGAAGTTTGCACGTTGAACCATTTGGCCTGGGGGGCCTTTTTACGCAGACCTTCGGCAGCCGTTCCTACGCTCCGAAATTATTTTTCGAGTTTCACATGCCCATCTTCAAACGACGATTCCAAAGCAACTAAAAGAGCCTAAAGATTGCAATCACTTTCAGAATCTGCCAAATATATTCTAGTTTCATAATAAAACAATCGGGAAGTTTGCACGTTGAACCATTTGGCCCGGGGGGCCTTTTTACGCAGACCTTCGGCAGCCGTTCCTACGCTCCGAAAATTTTTTTCGAGTTTCACATGCCCATCTTCAAACGACGATTCCCAAGCAACTAAAAGAGCCTAACGATCGCAATCACTTTCAGAATCTGCGAAATATATTCTAGTTTCATAATAACACCATCGGGAAGTTTGCACGTTGAACCATTTGGCCCGGGGGGCCTTTTTACGCAGACCTTCGGCTGCCGTTCCTACGCTCCGAAAATTTTTTTCGAGTTTCACATGCCCATCTTCAAACGACGATTCCAAAGCAACTAAAAGAGCCTAAAGATCGCAATCACTTTCAGAATCTGCCAAATATATTCTAGTTTCATAATAAAACAATCGGGAAGTTTGCACGTTGAACCATTTGGCCCGGGGGGCCTTTTTACGCAGACCTTCGGCAGCCGTTCCTACGCTCCGAAATTTTTTTTCGAGTTTCACATGCCCATCTTCAAACGACGATTCCAAAGCAACTAAAAGAGCCTAAAGATCGCAATCACTTTCAGAATCTGCCAAATATATTCTAGTTTCATAATAAAACAATCGGGAAGTTTGCACGTTGAATCATTTGGCCCGGGGGGCCTTTTTACGCAGACCTTCGGCAGCCGTTCCTACGCTCCGAAAATTTTTTTCGAGTTTCACATGCCCATCTTCAAACGACGATTCCCAAGCAACTAAAAGAGCCTAACGATCGCAATCACTTTCAGAATCTGCGAAATATATTCTAGTTTCATAATAACACCATCGGGAAGTTTGCACGTTCAACCATTTGGCCCGGGGGGCCTTTTTACGCAGACCTTCGGCAGCCGTTCCTACGCTCCGAAAATTTTTTTCGAGTTTCACATGCCCATCTTCAAACGACGATTCCAAAGCAACTAAAAGAGCCTAAATATCGCAATCACTTTCAGAATCTGCCAAATATATTCTAGTTTCATAATAAAACAATCGGGAAGTTTGCACGTTGAACCATTTGGCCCGGGGGGCCTTTTTACGCAGACCTTCGGCAGCCGTTCCTACGCTCCGAAAATTTTTTTCGAGTTTCACATGCCCATCTTCAAACGACGATTCCCAAGCAACTAAAAGAGCCTAACGATCGCAATCACTTTCAGAATCTGCGAAATATATTCTAGTTTCATAATAACACCATCGGGAAGTTTGCACGTTGAACCATTTGGCCCGGGGGGCCTTTTTACGCAGACCTTCGGCAGCCGTTCCTGCGCTCCGAAAATTTTTTTCGAGTTTCACATGCCCATCTTCAAACGACGATTCCAAAGCAACTAAAAGAGCCTAAAGATCGCAATCACTTTCAGAATCTGCCAAATATATTCTAGTTTCATAATAAAACAATCGGGAAGTTTGCACGTTGAACCATTTGGCCCGGGGGGCCTTTTTACGCAGACCTTCGGCAGCCGTTCCTACGCTCCGAAAATTTTTTTCGAGTTTCACATGCCCATCTTCAAACGACGATTCCCAAGCAACTAAAAGAGCCTAACGATCGCAATCACTTTCAGAATCTGCGAAATATATTCTAGTTTCATAATAACACCATCGGGAAGTTTGCACGTTGAACCATTTGGCCCGGGGGGCCTTTTTACGCAGACCTTCGGCAGCCGTTCCTACGCTCCGAAAATTTTTTTCGAGTTTCACATGCCCATCTTCAAACGACGATTCCAAAGCAACTAAAAGAGCCTAAAGATCGCAATCACTTTCAGAATCTGCCAAATATATTCTAGTTTCATAATAAAACAATCGGGAAGTTTGCACGTTGAACCATTTGGCCCGGGGGGCCTTTTTACGCAGACCTTCGGCAGCCGTTCCTACGCTCCGAAAATTTTTTTCGAGTTTCACATGCCCATCTTCAAACGACGATTCCCAAGCAACTAAAAGAGCCTAACGATCGCAATCACTTTCAGAATCTGCGAAATATATTCTAGTTTCATAATAACACCATCGGGAAGTTTGCACGTTGCACCATTTGGCCCGGGGGGCCTTTTTACGCAGACCTTCGGCAGCCGTTCCTACGCTCCGAAAATTTTTTTCGAGTTTCACATGCCTATCTTCAAACGACGATTCCAAAGCAACTAAAAGAGCCTAAAGATCGCAATCACTTTCAGAATCTGCCAAATATATTCTAGTTTCATAATAAAACAATCGGGAAGTTTGCACGTTGAACCATTTGGCCCGGGGGGCCTTTTTACGCAGACCTTCGGCAGCCGTTCCTACGCTCCGAAATTTTTTTTCGAGTTTCACATGCCCATCTTCAAACGACGATTCCCAAGCAACTAAAAGAGCCTAACGATCGCAATCACTTTCAGAATCTGCGAAATATATTCTAGTTTCATAATAACACCATCGGGAAGTTTGCACGTTGAACCATTTGGCCCGGGGGGCCTTTTTACGCAGACCTTCGGCAGCCGTTCCTACGCTCCGAAAAGTTTTTTCGAGTTTCACATGCCCATCTTCAAACGACGATTCCAAAGCAACTAAAAGAGCCTAAAGATCGCAATCACTTTCAGAATCTGCCAAATATATTCTAGTTTCATAATAAAACAATCGGGAAGTTTGCACGTTGAACCATTTGGCCCGGGGGGCCTTTTTACGCAGACCTTCGGCAGCCGTTCCTACGCTCCGAAATTTTTTTTCGAGTTTCACATGCCCATCTTCAAACGACGATTCCCAAGCAACTAAAAGAGCCTAACGATCGCAATCACTTTCAGAATCTGCGAAATATATTCTAATTTCATAATAACACCATCGGGAAGTTTGCACGTTGAACCATTTGGCCTGGGGGGCCTTTTTACGCAGACCTTCGGCAGCCGTTCCTACGCTCCGAAATTTTTTTTCGAGTTTCACATGCCCATCTTCAAACGACGATTCCAAAGCAACTAAAAGAGCCTAAAGATTGCAATCACTTTCAGAATCTGCCAAATATATTCTAGTTTCATAATAAAACAATCGGGAAGTTTGCACGTTGAACCATTTGGCCCGGGGGGCCTTTTTACGCAGACCTTCGGCAGCCGTTCCTACGCTCCGAAAATTTTTTTCGAGTTTCACATGCCCATCTTCAAACGACGATTCCCAAGCAACTAAAAGAGCCTAACGATCGCAATCACTTTCAGAATCTGCGAAATATATTCTAGTTTCATAATAACACCATCGGGAAGTTTGCACGTTGAACCATTTGGCCCGGGGGGCCTTTTTACGCAGACCTTCGGCAGCCGTTCCTACGCTCCGAAAATTTTTTTCGAGTTTCACATGCCCATCTTCAAACGACGATTCCAAAGCAACTAAAAGAGCCTAAAGATCGCAATCACTTTCAGAATCTGCCAAATATATTCTAGTTTCATAATAAAACAATCGGGAAGTTTGCACGTTGAACCATTTGGCCCGGGGGGCCTTTTTACGCAGACCTTCGGCAGCCGTTCCTACGCTCCGAAAATTTTTTTCGAGTTTCACATGCCCATCTTCAAACGACGATTCCAAAGCAACTAAAAGAGCCTAAAGATCGCAATCACTTTCAGAATCTGCCAAATATATTCTAGTTTCATAATAAAACAATCGGGAAGTTTGCACGTTGAACCATTTGGCCCGGGGGGCCTTTTTACGCAGACCTTCGGCAGCCGTTCCTACGCTCCGAAAATTTTTTTCGAGTTTCACATGCCCATCTTCAAACGACGATTCCCAAGCAACTAAAAGAGCCTAACGATCGCAATCACTTTCAGAATCTGCGAAATATATTCTAGTTTCATAATAACACCATCGGGAAGTTTGCACGTTGAACCATTTGGCCCGGGGGGCCTTTTTACGCAGACCTTCGGCAGCCGTTCCTACGCTCCGAAAATTTTTTTCGAGTTTCACATGCCCATCTTCAAACGACGATTCCAAAGCAACTAAAAGAGCCTAAAGATCGCAATCACTTTCAGAATCTGCCAAATATATTCTAGTTTCATAATAAAACAATCGGGAAGTTTGCACGTTGGACCATTTGGCCCGGGGGGCCTTTTTACGCAGACCTTCGGCAGCCGTTCCTACGCTCCGAAAATTTTTTTCGAGTTTCACATGCCCATCTTCAAACGACGATTCCCAAGCAACTAAAAGAGCCTAACGATCGCAATCACTTTCAGAATCTGCGAAATATATTCTAGTTTCATAATAACACCATCGGGAAGTTTGCACGTTGAACCATTTGGCCCGGGGGGCCTTTTTACGCAGACCTTCGGCAGCCGTTCCTACGCTCCGAAAATTTTTTTCGAGTTTCACATGCCCATCTTCAATCGACGATTCCAAAGCAACTAAAAGAGCCTAAAGATCGCAATCACTTTCAGAATCTGCCAAATATATTCTAGTTTCATAATAAAACAATCGGGAAGTTTGCACGTTGGACCATTTGGCCCGGGGGGCCTTTTTACGCAGACCTTCGGCAGCCGTTCCTACGCTCCGAAAATTTTTTTCGAGTTTCACATGCCCATCTTCAAACGACGATTCCCAAGCTACTAAAAGAGCCTAACGATCGCAATCACTTTCAGAATCTGCGAAATATATTCTAGTTTCATAATAACACCATCGGGAAGTTTGCACGTTGAACCATTTGGCCCGGGGGTCCTTTTTACGCAGACCTTCGGCAGCCGTTCCTACGCTCCGAAAATTTTTTTCGAGTTTCACATGCCCATCTTCAAACGACGATTCCAAAGCAACTAAAAGAGCCTAAAGATCGCAATCACTTTCAGAATCTGCCAAATATATTCTAGTTTCATAATAAAACAATCGGGAAGTTTGCACGTTGAACCATTTGGCCCGGGGGGCCTTTTTACGCAGACCTTCGGCAGCCGTTCCTACGCTCCGAAAATTTTTTTCGAGTTTCACATGCCCATCTTCAAACGACGATTCCCAAGCAACTAAAAGAGCCTAACGATCGCAATCACTTTCAGAATCTGCGAAATATATTCTAGTTTCATAATAACACCATCGGGAAGTTTGCACGTTGAACCATTTGGCCCGGGGGGCCTTTTTACGCAGACCTTCGGCAGCCGTTCCTACGCTCCGAAAATTTTTTTCGAGTTTCACATGCCCATCTTCAAACGACGATTCCAAAGCAACTAAAAGAGCCTAAAGATCGCAATCACTTTCAGAATCTGCCAAATATATTCTAGTTTCATAATAAAACAATCGGGAAGTTTGCACGTTGAACCATTTGGCCCGGGGGGCCTTTTTACGCAGACCTTCGGCAGCCGTTCCTACGCTCCGAAAATTTTTTTCGAGTTTCACATGCCCATCTTCAAACGACGATTCCCAAGCAACTAAAAGAGCCTAACGATCGCAATCACTTTCAGAATCTGCGAAATATATTCTAGTTTCATAATAACACCATCGGGAAGTTTGCACGTTGAACCATTTGGCCCGGGGGGCCTTTTTACGCAGACCTTCGGCAGCCGTTCCTACGCTCCGAAAATTTTTTTCGAGTTTCACATGCCCATCTTCAAACGACGATTCCAAAGCAACTAAAAGAGCCTAAAGATCGCAATCACTTTCAGAATCTGCCAAATATATTCTAGTTTCATAATAAAACAATCGGGAAGTTTGCACGTTGAACCATTTGGCCCGGGGGGCCTTTTTACGCAGACCTTCGGCAGCCGTTCCTACGCTCCGAAAATTTTTTTCGAGTTTCACATGCCCATCTTCAAACGACGATTCCCAAGCAACTAAAAGAGCCTAACGATCGCAATCACTTTCAGAATCTGCGAAATATATTCTAGTTTCATAATAACACCATCGGGAAGTTTGCACGTTAAACCATTTGGCCCGGGGGGCCTTTTTACGCAGACCTTCGGCAGCCGTTCCTACGCTCCGAAAATTTTTTTCGAGTTTCACATGCCCATCTTCAAACGACGATTCCAAAGCAACTAAAAGAGCCTAAAGATCGCAATCACTTTCAGAATCTGCCAAATATATTCTAGTTTCATAATAAAACAATCGGGAAGTTTGCACGTTGAACCATTTGGCCCGGGGGGCCTTTTTACGCAGACCTTCGGCAGCCGTTCCTACGCTCCGAAAATTTTTTTCGAGTTTCACATGCCCATCTTCAAACGACGATTCCCAAGCAACTAAAAGAGCCTAAAGATCGCAATCACTTTCAGAATCTGCGAAATATATTCTAGTTTCATAATAACACCATCGGGAAGTTTGCACGTTGAACCATTTGGCCCGGGGGGCCTTTTTACGCAGACCTTCGGCAGCCGTTCCTACGCTCCGAAAATTTTTTTCGAGTTTCACATGCCCATCTTCAAACGACGATTCCCAAGCAACTAAAAGAGCCTAACGGTCGCAATCACTTTCAGAATCTGCGAAATATATTCTAGTTTCATAATAACACCATCGGGAAGTTTGCACGTTGAACCATTTGGCCCGGGGGGCCTTTTTACGCAGACCTTCGGCAGCCGTTCCTACGCTCCGAAAATTTTTTTCGAGTTTCACATGCCCATCTTCAAACGACGATTCCAAAGCAACTAAAAGAGCCTAAAGATCGCAATCACTTTCAGAATCTGCCAAATATATTCTAGTTTCATAATAAAACAATCGGGAAGTTTGCACGTTGGACCATTTGGCCCGGGGGGCCTTTTTACGCAGACCTTCGGCAGCCGTTCCTACGCTCCGAAAATTTTTTTCGAGTTTCACATGCCCATCTTCAAACGACGATTCCCAAGCAACTAAAAGAGCCTAACGATCGCAATCACTTTCAGAATCTGCGAAATATATTCTAGTTTCATAATAACACCATCGGGAAGTTTGCACGTTGAACCATTTGGCCCGGGGGGCCTATTTACGCAGACCTTCGGCAGCCGTTCCTACGCTCCGAAAATTTTTTTCGAGTTTCACATGCCCATCTTCAAACGACGATTCCAAAGCAACTAAAAGAGCCTAAAGATCGCAATCACTTTCAGAATCTGCCAAATATATTCTAGTTTCATAATAAAACAATCGGGAAGTTTGCACGTTGGACCATTTGGCCCGGGGGGCCTTTTTACGCAGACCTTCGGCAGCCGTTCCTACGCTCCGAAAATTTTTTTTGAGTTTCACATGCCCATCTTCAAACTACGATTCCCAAGCAACTAAAAGAGCCTAACGATCGCAATCACTTTCAGAATCTGCGAAATATATTCTAGTTTCATAATAAAACAATCGGGAAGTTTGCACGTTGAACCATTTGGCCCGGGGGGCCTTTTTACGCAGACCTTCGGCAGCCGTTCCTACGCTCTGAAAATTTTTTTCGAGTTTCACATGCCCATCTTCAAACGACGATTCCCAAACAACTAAAAGAGCCTAACGATCGCAATCACTTTCAGAATCTGTGAAATATATTCTAGTTTCATAATAACACCATCGGGAAGTTTGCACGTTGAACCATTTGGCCCGGGGGGCCTTTTTACGCAGACCTTCGGCAGCCGTTCCTACGCTCCGAAATTTTTTTTCGAGTTTCACATGCCCATCTTCAAACGACGATTCCAAAGCAACTAAAAGAGCCTAAAGATCGCAATCACTTTCAGAATCTGCCAAATATATTCTAGTTTCATAATAAAACAATCGGGAAGTTTGCACGTTGAACCATTTGGCCCGGGGGGCCTTTTTACGCAGACCTTCGGCAGCCGTTCCTACGCTCCGAAAATTTTTTTCGAGTTTCACATGCCCATCTTCAAACGACGATTCCCAAGCAACTAAAAGAGCCTAACGATCGCAATCACTTTCAGAATCTGCGAAATATATTCTAGTTTCATAATAACACCATCGGGAAGTTTGCACGTTGAACCATTTGGCCCGGGGGGCCTTTTTACGCAGAACTTCGGCAGCCGTTCCTACGCTCCGAAAATTTTTTTCGAGTTTCACATGCCCATCTTCAAACGACGATTCCAAAGCAACTAAAAGAGCCTAAAGATCGCAATCACTTTCAGAATCTGCCAAATATATTCTAGTTTCATAATAAAACAATCGGGAAGTTTGCACGTTGAACCATTTGGCCCGGGGGGCCTTTTTACGCAGACCTTCGGCAGCCGTTCCTACGCTCCGAAAATTTTTTTCGAGTTTCACATGCCCATCTTCAAACGACGATTCCCAAGCAACTAAAAGAGCCTAACGATCGCAATCACTTTCAGAATCTGCGAAATATATTCTAGTTTCATAATAACACCATCGGGAAGTTTGCACGTTAAACCATTTGGCCCGGGGGGCCTTTTTACGCAGACCTTCGGCAGCCGTTCCTACGCTCCGAAAATTTTTTTCGAGTTTCACATGCCCATCTTCAAACGACGATTCCAAAGCAACTAAAAGAGCCTAAAGATCGCAATCACTTTCAGAATCTGCCAAATATATTCTAGTTTCATAATAAAACAATCGGGAAGTTTGCACGTTGAACCATTTGGCCCGGGGGGCCTTTTTACGCAGACCTTCGGCAGCCGTTCCTACGCTCCGAAAATTTTTTTCGAGTTTCACATGCCCATCTTCAAACGACGATTCCCAAGCAACTAAAAGAGCCTAAAGATCGCAATCACTTTCAGAATCTGCGAAATATATTCTAGTTTCATAATAACACCATCGGGAAGTTTGCACGTTGAACCATTTGGCCCGGGGGGCCTTTTTACGCAGACCTTCGGCAGCCGTTCCTACGCTCCGAAAATTTTTTTCGAGTTTCACATGCCCATCTTCAAACGACGATTCCCAAGCAACTAAAAGAGCCTAACGGTCGCAATCACTTTCAGAATCTGCGAAATATATTCTAGTTTCATAATAACACCATCGGGAAGTTTGCACGTTGAACCATTTGGCCCGGGGGGCCTTTTTACGCAGACCTTCGGCAGCCGTTCCTACGCTCCGAAAATTTTTTTCGAGTTTCACATGCCCATCTTCAAACGACGATTCCAAAGCAACTAAAAGAGCCTAAAGATCGCAATCACTTTCAGAATCTGCCAAATATATTCTAGTTTCATAATAAAACAATCGGGAAGTTTGCACGTTGGACCATTTGGCCCGGGGGGCCTTTTTACGCAGACCTTCGGCAGCCGTTCCTACGCTCCGAAAATTTTTTTCGAGTTTCACATGCCCATCTTCAAACGACGATTCCCAAGCAACTAAAAGAGCCTAACGATCGCAATCACTTTCAGAATCTGCGAAATATATTCTAGTTTCATAATAACACCATCGGGAAGTTTGCACGTTGAACCATTTGGCCCGGGGGGCCTATTTACGCAGACCTTCGGCAGCCGTTCCTACGCTCCGAAAATTTTTTTCGAGTTTCACATGCCCATCTTCAAACGACGATTCCAAAGCAACTAAAAGAGCCTAAAGATCGCAATCACTTTCAGAATCTGCCAAATATATTCTAGTTTCATAATAAAACAATCGGGAAGTTTGCACGTTGGACCATTTGGCCCGGGGGGCCTTTTTACGCAGACCTTCGGCAGCCGTTCCTACGCTCCGAAAATTTTTTTTGAGTTTCACATGCCCATCTTCAAACTACGATTCCCAAGCAACTAAAAGAGCCTAACGATCGCAATCACTTTCAGAATCTGCGAAATATATTCTAGTTTCATAATAAAACAATCGGGAAGTTTGCACGTTGAACCATTTGGCCCGGGGGCCTTTTTACGCAGACCTTCGGCAGCCGTTCCTACGCTCTGAAAATTTTTTTCGAGTTTCACATGCCCATCTTCAAACGACGATTCCCAAACAACTAAAAGAGCCTAACGATCGCAATCACTTTCAGAATCTGTGAAATATATTCTAGTTTCATAATAACACCATCGGGAAGTTTGCACGTTGAACCATTTGGCCCGGGGGGCCTTTTTACGCAGACCTTCGGCAGCCGTTCCTACGCTCCGAAATTTTTTTTCGAGTTTCACATGCCCATCTTCAAACGACGATTCCAAAGCAACTAAAAGAGCCTAAAGATCGCAATCACTTTCAGAATCTGCCAAATATATTCTAGTTTCATAATAAAACAATCGGGAAGTTTGCACGTTGAACCATTTGGCCCGGGGGGCCTTTTTACGCAGACCTTCGGCAGCCGTTCCTACGCTCCGAAAATTTTTTTCGAGTTTCACATGCCCATCTTCAAACGACGATTCCCAAGCAACTAAAAGAGCCTAACGATCGCAATCACTTTCAGAATCTGCGAAATATATTCTAGTTTCATAATAACACCATCGGGAAGTTTGCACGTTGAACCATTTGGCCCGGGGGGCCTTTTTACGCAGACCTTCGGCAGCCGTTCCTACGCTCCGAAAATTTTTTTCGAGTTTCACATGCCCATCTTCAAACGACGATTCCAAAGCAACTAAAAGAGCCTAAAGATCGCAATCACTTTCAGAATCTGCCAAATATATTCTAGTTTCATAATAAAACAATCGGGAAGTTTGCACGTTGAACCATTTGGCCCGGGGGGCCTTTTTACGCAGACCTTCGGCAGCCGTTCCTACGCTCCGAAAATTTTTTTCGAGTTTCACATGCCCATCTTCAAACGACGATTCCCAAGCAACTAAAAGAGCCTAACGATCGCAATCACTTTCAGAATCTGCGAAATATATTCTAGTTTCATAATAACACCATCGGGAAGTTTGCACGTTAAACCATTTGGCCCGGGGGGCCTTTTTACGCAGACCTTCGGCAGCCGTTCCTACGCTCCGAAAATTTTTTTCGAGTTTCACATGCCCATCTTCAAACGACGATTCCAAAGCAACTAAAAGAGCCTAAAGATCGCAATCACTTTCAGAATCTGCCAAATATATTCTAGTTTCATAATAAAACAATCGGGAAGTTTGCACGTTGAACCATTTGGCCCGGGGGGCCTTTTTACGCAGACCTTCGGCAGCCGTTCCTACGCTCCGAAAATTTTTTTCGAGTTTCACATGCCCATCTTCAAACGACGATTCCCAAGCAACTAAAAGAGCCTAAAGATCGCAATCACTTTCAGAATCTGCGAAATATATTCTAGTTTCATAATAACACCATCGGGAAGTTTGCACGTTGAACCATTTGGCCCGGGGGGCCTTTTTACGCAGACCTTCGGCAGCCGTTCCTAGGCTCCGAAAATTTTTTTCGAGTTTCACATGCCCATCTTCAAACAACGATTCCCAAGCAACTAAAAGAGCCTAACGATCGCAATCACTTTCAGAATCTGCGAAATATATTCTAGTTTCATAATAACACCATCGGGAAGTTTGCACGTTGAACCATTTGGCCCGGGGGGCCTTTTTACGCAGACCTTCGGCAGCCGTTCCTACGCTCCGAAAATTTTTTTCGAGTTTCACATGCCCATCTTCAAACGACGATTCCAAAGCAACTAAAAGAGCCTAAAGATCGCAATCACTTTCAGAATCTGCCAAATATATTCTAGTTTCATAATAAAACAATCGGGAAGTTTGCACGTTGGACCATTTGGCCCGGGGGGCCTTTTTACGCAGACCTTCGGCAGCCGTTCCTACGCTCCGAAAATTTTTTTCGAGTTTCACATGCCCATCTTCAAACGACGATTCCCAAGCAACTAAAAGAGCCTAACGATCGCAATCACTTTCAGAATCTGCGAAATATATTCTAGTTTCATAATAACACCATCGGGAAGTTTGCACGTTGAACCATTTGGCCCGGGGGGCCTATTTACGCAGACCTTCGGCAGCCGTTCCTACGCTCCGAAAATTTTTTTCGAGTTTCACATGCCCATCTTCAAACGACGATTCCAAAGCAACTAAAAGAGCCTAAAGATCGCAATCACTTTCAGAATCTGCCAAATATATTCTAGTTTCATAATAAAACAATCGGGAAGTTTGCACGTTGGACCATTTGGCCCGGGGGGCCTTTTTACGCAGACCTTCGGCAGCCGTTCCTACGCTCCGAAAATTTTTTTCGAGTTTCACATGCCCATCTTCAAACTACGATTCCCAAGCAACTAAAAGAGCCTAACGATCGCAATCACTTTCAGAATCTGCGAAATATATTCTAGTTTCATAATAAAACAATCGGGAAGTTTGCACGTTGAACCATTTGGCCCGGGGGGCCTTCTTACGCAGACCTTCGGCAGCCGTTCCTACGCTCCGAAAATTTTTTTCGAGTTTCACATGCCCATCTTCAAACGACGATTCCCAAGCAACTAAAAGAGCCTAACGATCGCAATCACTTTCAGAATCTGTGAAATATATTCTAGTTTCATAATAACACCATCGGGAAGTTTGCACGTTGAACCATTTGGCCCGGGGGGCCTTTTTACGCAGACCTTCGGCAGCCGTTCCTACGCTCCGAAATTTTTTTTCGAGTTCCACATGCCCATCTTCAAACGACGATTCCAAAGCAACTAAAAGAGCCTAAAGATCGCAATCACTTTCAGAATCTGCCAAATATATTCTAGTTTCATAATAAAACAATCGGGAAGTTTGCACGTTGAACCATTTGGCCCGGGGGGCCTTTTTACGCAGACCTTCGGCAGCCGTTCCTACGCTCCGAAAATTTTTTTCGAGTTTCACATGCCCATCTTCAAACGACGATTCCCAAGCAACTAAAAGAGCCTAACGATCGCAATCACTTTGAGAATCTGCGAAATATATTCTAGTTTCATAATAACACCATCGGGAAGTTTGCACGTTGAACCATTTGGCCCGGGGGGCCTTTTTACGCAGACCTTCGGCAGCCGTTCCTACGCTCCGAAAATTTTTTTCGAGTTTCACATGCCCATCTTCAAACGACGATTCCAAAGCAACTAAAAGAGCCTAAAGATCGCAATCACTTTCAGAATCTGCCAAATATATTCTAGTTTCATAATAAAACAATCGGGAAGTTTGCACGTTGAACCATTTGGCCCGGGGGGCCTTTTTACGCAGACCTTCGGCAGCCGTTCCTACGCTCCGAAAATTTTTTTCGAGTTTCACATGCCCATCTTCAAACGACGATTCCCAAGCAACTAAAAGAGCCTAACGATCGCAAACACTTTCAGAATCTGCGAAATATATTCTAGTTTCATAATAACACCATCGGGAAGTTTGCACGTTGAACCATTTCGCCCGGGGGGCCTTTTTACGCAGACCTTCGGCAGCCGTTCCTACGCTCCGAAAATTTTTTTCGAGTTTCACATGCCCATCTTCAAACGACGATTCCAAAGCAACTAAAAGAGCCTAAAGATCGCAATCACTTTCAGAATCTGCCAAATATATTCTAGTTTCATAATAAAACAATCGGGAAGTTTGCACGTTGAACCATTTGGCCCGGGGGGCCTTTTTACGCAGACCTTCGGCAGCCGTTCCTACGCTCCGAAAATTTTTTTCGAGTTTCACATGCCCATCTTCAAACGACGATTCCCAAGCAACTAAAAGAGCCTAACGATCGCAATCACTTTCAGAATCTGCGAAATATATTCTAGTTTCATAATAACACCATCGGGAAGTTTGCACGTTGAACCATTTGGCCCGGGGGGCCTTTTTACGCAGACCTTCGGCAGCCGTTCCTACGCTCCGAAAATTTTTTTCGAGTTTCACATGCCCATCTTCAAACGACGATTCCAAAGCAACTAAAAGAGCCTAAAGATCGCAATCACTTTCAGAATCTGCCAAATATATTCTAGTTTCATAATAAAACAATCGGGAAGTTTGCACGTTGGACCATTTGGCCCGGGGGGCCTTTTTACGCAGACCTTCGGCAGCCGTTCCTACGCTCCGAAATTTTTTTTCGAGTTTCACATGCCCATCTTCAAACGACGATTCCCAAGCAACTAAAATAGCCTAACGATCGCAATCACTTTCAGAATCTGCGAAATATATTCTAGTTTCATAATAACACCATCGGGAAGTTTGCACGTTGAACCATTTGGCCCGGGGGGCCTATTTACGCAGACCTTCGGCAGCCGTTCCTACGCTCCGAAAATGTTTTTCGAGTTTCACATGCCCATCTTCAAACGACGATTCCAAAGCAACTAAAAGAGCCTAAAGATCGCAATCACTTTCAGAATCTGCCAAATATATTCTAGTTTCATAATAAAACAATCGGGAAGTTTGCACGTTGGACCATTTGGCCCGGGGGGCCTTTTTACGCAGACCTTCGGCAGCCGTTCCTACGCTCCGAAAATTTTTTTCGAGTTTCACATGCCCATCTTCAAACGACGATTCCCAAGCAACTAAAAGAGCCTAACGATCGCAATCACTTTCAGAATCTGCGAAATATATTCTAGTTTCATAATAAAACCATCGGGAAGTTTGCACGTTGAACCATTTGGCCCGGGGGACCTTTTTACGCAGACCTTCGGCAGCCGTTCCTACGCTCCGAAAATTTTTTTCGAGTTTCACATGCCCATCTTCAAACGACGATTCCAAAGCAACTAAAAGAGCCTAAAGATCGCAATCACTTTCAGAATCTGCCAAATATATTCTAGTTTCATAATAAAACAATCGGGAAGTTTGCACGTTGAACCATTTGGCCCGGGGGGCCTTTTTACGCAGACCTTCGGCAGCCGTTCCTACGCTCCGAAAATTTTTTTCGAGTTTCACATGCCCATCTTCAAACGACGATTCCCAAGCAACTAAAAGAGCCTAACGATCGCAATCACTTTCAGAATCTGCCAAATATATTCTAGTTTCATAATAAAACAATCGGGAAGTTTGCACGTTGAACCATTTGGCCCGGGGGGCCTTTTTACGCAGACCTTCGGCAGCCGTTCCTAGGCTCCGAAAATTTTTTTCGAGTTTCACATGCCCATCTTCAAACAACGATTCCCAAGCAACTAAAAGAGCCTAACGATCGCAATCACTTTCAGAATCTGCGAAATATATTCTAGTTTCATAATAACACCATCGGGAAGTTTGCACGTTGAACCATTTGGCCCGGGGGGCCTTTTTACGCAGACCTTCGGCAGCCGTTCCTACGCTCCGAAAATTTTTTTCGAGTTTCACATGCCCATCTTCAAACGACGATTCCAAAGCAACTAAAAGAGCCTAAAGATCGCAATCACTTTCAGAATCTGCCAAATATATTCTAGTTTCATAATAAAACAATCGGGAAGTTTGCACGTTGGACCATTTGGCCCGGGGGGCCTTTTTACGCAGACCTTCGGCAGCCGTTCCTACGCTCCGAAAATTTTTTTCGAGTTTCACATGCCCATCTTCAAACGACGATTCCCAAGCAACTAAAAGAGCCTAACGATCGCAATCACTTTCAGAATCTGCGAAATATATTCTAGTTTCATAATAACACCATCGGGAAGTTTGCACGTTGAACCATTTGGCCCGGGGGGCCTATTTACGCAGACCTTCGGCAGCCGTTCCTACGCTCCGAAAATTTTTTTCGAGTTTCACATGCCCATCTTCAAACGACGATTCCAAAGCAACTAAAAGAGCCTAAAGATCGCAATCACTTTCAGAATCTGCCAAATATATTCTAGTTTCATAATAAAACAATCGGGAAGTTTGCACGTTGGACCATTTGGCCCGGGGGGCCTTTTTACGCAGACCTTCGGCAGCCGTTCCTACGCTCCGAAAATTTTTTTCGAGTTTCACATGCCCATCTTCAAACTACGATTCCCAAGCAACTAAAAGAGCCTAACGATCGCAATCACTTTCAGAATCTGCGAAATATATTCTAGTTTCATAATAAAACAATCGGGAAGTTTGCACGTTGAACCATTTGGCCCGGGGGGCCTTCTTACGCAGACCTTCGGCAGCCGTTCCTACGCTCCGAAAATTTTTTTCGAGTTTCACATGCCCATCTTCAAACGACGATTCCCAAGCAACTAAAAGAGCCTAACGATCGCAATCACTTTCAGAATCTGTGAAATATATTCTAGTTTCATAATAACACCATCGGGAAGTTTGCACGTTGAACCATTTGGCCCGGGGGGCCTTTTTACGCAGACCTTCGGCAGCCGTTCCTACGCTCCGAAATTTTTTTTCGAGTTCCACATGCCCATCTTCAAACGACGATTCCAAAGCAACTAAAAGAGCCTAAAGATCGCAATCACTTTCAGAATCTGCCAAATATATTCTAGTTTCATAATAAAACAATCGGGAAGTTTGCACGTTGAACCATTTGGCCCGGGGGGCCTTTTTACGCAGACCTTCGGCAGCCGTTCCTACGCTCCGAAAATTTTTTTCGAGTTTCACATGCCCATCTTCAAACGACGATTCCCAAGCAACTAAAAGAGCCTAACGATCGCAATCACTTTGAGAATCTGCGAAATATATTCTAGTTTCATAATAACACCATCGGGAAGTTTGCACGTTGAACCATTTGGCCCGGGGGGCCTTTTTACGCAGACCTTCGGCAGCCGTTCCTACGCTCCGAAAATTTTTTTCGAGTTTCACATGCCCATCTTCAAACGACGATTCCAAAGCAACTAAAAGAGCCTAAAGATCGCAATCACTTTCAGAATCTGCCAAATATATTCTAGTTTCATAATAAAACAATCGGGAAGTTTGCACGTTGAACCATTTGGCCCGGGGGGCCTTTTTACGCAGACCTTCGGCAGCCGTTCCTACGCTCCGAAAATTTTTTTCGAGTTTCACATGCCCATCTTCAAACGACGATTCCCAAGCAACTAAAAGAGCCTAACGATCGCAAACACTTTCAGAATCTGCGAAATATATTCTAGTTTCATAATAACACCATCGGGAAGTTTGCACGTTGAACCATTTCGCCCGGGGGGCCTTTTTACGCAGACCTTCGGCAGCCGTTCCTACGCTCCGAAAATTTTTTTCGAGTTTCACATGCCCATCTTCAAACGACGATTCCAAAGCAACTAAAAGAGCCTAAAGATCGCAATCACTTTCAGAATCTGCCAAATATATTCTAGTTTCATAATAAAACAATCGGGAAGTTTGCACGTTGAACCATTTGGCCCGGGGGGCCTTTTTACGCAGACCTTCGGCAGCCGTTCCTACGCTCCGAAAATTTTTTTCGAGTTTCACATGCCCATCTTCAAACGACGATTCCCAAGCAACTAAAAGAGCCTAACGATCGCAATCACTTTCAGAATCTGCGAAATATATTCTAGTTTCATAATAACACCATCGGGAAGTTTGCACGTTGAACCATTTGGCCCGGGGGGCCTTTTTACGCAGACCTTCGGCAGCCGTTCCTACGCTCCGAAAATTTTTTTCGAGTTTCACATGCCCATCTTCAAACGACGATTCCAAAGCAACTAAAAGAGCCTAAAGATCGCAATCACTTTCAGAATCTGCCAAATATATTCTAGTTTCATAATAAAACAATCGGGAAGTTTGCACGTTGGACCATTTGGCCCGGGGGGCCTTTTTACGCAGACCTTCGGCAGCCGTTCCTACGCTCCGAAATTTTTTTTCGAGTTTCACATGCCCATCTTCAAACGACGATTCCCAAGCAACTAAAATAGCCTAACGATCGCAATCACTTTCAGAATCTGCGAAATATATTCTAGTTTCATAATAACACCATCGGGAAGTTTGCACGTTGAACCATTTGGCCCGGGGGGCCTATTTACGCAGACCTTCGGCAGCCGTTCCTACGCACCGAAAATGTTTTTCGAGTTTCACATGCCCATCTTCAAACGACGATTCCAAAGCAACTAAAAGAGCCTAAAGATCGCAATCACTTTCAGAATCTGCCAAATATATTCTAGTTTCATAATAAAACAATCGGGAAGTTTGCACGTTGGACCATTTGGCCCGGGGGGCCTTTTTACGCAGACCTTCGGCAGCCGTTCCTACGCTCCGAAAATTTTTTTCGAGTTTCACATGCCCATCTTCAAACGACGATTCCCAAGCAACTAAAAGAGCCTAACGATCGCAATCACTTTCAGAATCTGCGAAATATATTCTAGTTTCATAATAAAACCATCGGGAAGTTTGCACGTTGAACCATTTGGCCCGGGGGACCTTTTTACGCAGACCTTCGGCAGCCGTTCCTACGCTCCGAAAATTTTTTTCGAGTTTCACATGCCCATCTTCAAACGACGATTCCAAAGCAACTAAAAGAGCCTAAAGATCGCAATCACTTTCAGAATCTGCCAAATATATTCTAGTTTCATAATAAAACAATCGGGAAGTTTGCACGTTGAACCATTTGGCCCGGGGGGCCTTTTTACGCAGACCTTCGGCAGCCGTTCCTACGCTCCGAAAATTTTTTTCGAGTTTCACATGCCCATCTTCAAACGACGATTCCCAAGCAACTAAAAGAGCCTAACGATCGCAATCACTTTCAGAATCTGCGAAATATATTCTAGTTTCATAATAACACCATCGGGAAGTTTGCACGTTGAACCATTTGGCCCGGGGGGCCTTTTTACGCAGACCTTCGGCAGCCGTTCCTACGCTCCGAAAATTTCTTTCGAGTTTCACATGCCCATCTTCAAAGGACGATTCCAAAGCAACTAAAAGAGCCTAAAGATCGCAATCACTTTCAGAATCTGCCAAATATATTCTAGTTTCATAATAAAACAATCGGGAAATTTGCACGTTGAACCATTTGGCCCGGGGGGCCTTTTTACGCAGACCTTCGGCAGCCGTTCCTACGCTCCGAAAATTTTTTTCGAGTTTCACATGCCCATCTTCAAACGACGATTCCAAAGCAACTAAAAGAGCCTAACGATCGCAATCACTTTCAGAATCTGCGAAATATATTCTAGTTTCATAATAACACCATCGGGAAGTTTGCACGTTGAACCATTTGGCCCGGGGGGCCTTTTTACGCAGACATTCGGCAGCCGTTCCTACGCTCCGAAAATTTTTTTCGAGTTTCACATGCCCATCTTCAAACGACGATTCCAAAGCAACTAAAAGAGCCTAAAGATCGCAATCACTTTCAGAATCTGCCAAATATATTCTAGTTTCATAATAAAACAATCGGGAAGTTTGCACGTTGAACCATTTGGCCCGGGGGGCCTTTTTACGCAGACCTTCGGCAGCCGTTCCTACGCTCCGAAAATTTTTTTCGAGTTTCACATGCCCATCTTCAAACGACGATTCCCAAGCAACTAAAAGAGCCTAACGATCGCAATCACTTTCAGAATCTGCGAAATATATTCTAGTTTCATAATAACACCATCGGGAAGTTTGCACGTTGAACCATTTGGCCCGGGGGGCCTTTTTACGCAGAACTTCGGCAGCCGTTCCTACGGTCCGAAATTTTTTTTCGAGTTTCACATGCCCATCTTCAAACGACGATTCCAAAGCAACTAAAAGAGCCTAAAGATCGCAATCACTTTCAGAATCTGCCAAATATATTCTAGTTTCATAATAACACCATCGGGAAGTTTGCACGTTGAACCATTTGGCCCGGGGGGCCTTTTTACGCAGACCTTCGGCAGCCGTTCCTACGCTCCGAAAATTTCTTTCGAGTTTCACATGCCCATCTTCAAACGACGATTCCAAAGCAACTAAAAGAGCCTAAAGATCGCAATCACTTTCAGAATCTGCCAAATATATTCTAGTTTCATAATAAAACAATCGGGAAGTTTGCACGTTGAACCATTTGGCCCGGGGGGCCTTTTTACGCAGACCTTCGGCAGCCGTTCCTACGCTCCGAAAATTTTTTTCGAGTTTCACATGCCCATCTTCAAACGACGATTCCAAAGCAACTAAAAGAGCCTAACGATCGCAATCACTTTCAGAATCTGCGAAATATATTCTAGTTTCATAATAACACCATCGGGAAGTTTGCACGTTGAACCATTTGGCCCGGGGGGCCTTTTTACGCAGACATTCGGCAGCCGTTCCTACGCTCCGAAATTTTTTTTCGAGTTTCACATGCCCATCTTCAAACGACGATTCCAAAGCAACTAAAAGAGCCTAAAGATCGCAATCACTTTCAGAATCTGCCAAATATATTCTAGTTTCATAATAAAACAATCGGGAAGTTTGCACGTTGAACCATTTGGCCCGGGGGGCCTTTTTACGCAGACCTTCGGCAGCCGTTCCTACGCTCCGAAAATTTTTTTCGAGTTTCACATGCCCATCTTCAAACGACGATTCCCAAGCAACTAAAAGAGCCTAACGATCGCAATCACTTTCAGAATCTGCGAAATATATTCTAGTTTCATAATAACACCATCGGGAAGTTTGCACGTTGAACCATTTGGCCCGGGGGGCCTTTTTACGCAGAACTTCGGCAGCCGTTCCTACGGTCCGAAATTTTTTTTCGAGTTTCACATGCCCATCTTCAAACGACGATTCCAAAGCAACTAAAAGAGCCTAAAGATCGCAATCACTTTCAGAATCTGCCAAATATATTCTAGTTTCATAATAAAACAATCGGGAAGTTTGCACGTTGAACCATTTGGCCCGGGGGGCCTTTTTACGCAGACCTTCGGCAGCCGTTCCTACGCTCCGAAAATTTTTTTCGAGTTTCACATGCCCATCTTCAAACGACGATTCCCAAGCAACTAAAAGAGCCTAACGATCGCAATCACTTTCAGAATCTGCGAAATATATTCTAGTTTCATAATAACACCATCGGGAAGTTTGCACGTTGAACCATTTGGCCCGGGGGGCCTTTTTACGCAGACCTTCGGCAGCCGTTCCTACGCTCCGAAAATTTTTTTCGAGTTTCACATGCCCATCTTCAAACGACGATTCCAAAGCAACTAAAAGAGCCTAAAGATCGCAATCACTTTCAGAATCTGCCAAATATATTCTAGTTTCATAATAAAACAATCGGGAAGTTTGCACGTTGAACCATTTGGCCCGGGGGGCCTTTTTACGCAGACCTTCGGCAGCCGTTCCTACGCTCCGAAAATTTTTTTCGAGTTTCACATGCCCATCTTCAAACGACGATTCCCAAGCAACTAAAAGAGCCTAACGATCGCAATCACTTTCAGAATCTGCGAAATATATTCTAGTTTCATAATAACACCATCGGGAAGTTTGCACGTTGAACCATTTGGACCGGGGGGCCTTTTTACGCAGACCTTCGGCAGCCGTTCCTACGCTCCGAAAATTTTTTTCGAGTTTCACATGCCCATCTTCAAACGACGATTCCAAAGCAACTAAAAGAGCCTAAAGATCGCAATCACTTTCAGAATCTGCCAAATATATTCTTGTTTCATAATAAAACAATCGGGAAGTTTGCACGTTGAACCATTTGGCCCGGGGGGCCTTTTTACGCAGACCTTCGGCAGCCGTTCCTACGCTCCGAAAATTTTTTTCGAGTTTCACATGCCCATCTTCAAACGACGATTCCCAAGCAACTAAAAGAGCCTAACGATCGCAATCACTTTCAGAATCTGCGAAATATATTCTAGTTTCATAATAACACCATCGGGAAGTTTGCACGTTGAACCATTTGGCCCGGGGGGCCTTTTTACGCAGACCTTCGGCAGCCGTTCCTACGCTCCGAAAATTTTTTTCGAGTTTCACATGCCCATCTTCAAACGACGATTCCAAAGCAACTAAAAGAGCCTAACGATCGCAATCACTTTCAGAATCTGCGAAATATATTCTAGTTTCATAATAACACCATCGGGAAGTTTGCACGTTGAACCATTTGGCCCGGGGGGCCTTTTTACGCAGACCTTCGGCAGCCGTTCCTACGCTCCGAAAATTTTTTTCGAGTTTCACATGCCCATCTTCAAACGACGATTCCAAAGCAACTAAAAGAGCCTAAAGATCGCAATCACTTTCAGAATCTGCGAAATATATTCTAGTTTCATAATAACACCATCGGGAAGTTTGCACGTTGAACCATTTGGCCCGGTGGGCCTTTTTACGCAGACCTTCGGCAGCCGTTCCTACGCTCCGAAAATTTTTTTCGAGTTTCACATGCCCATCTTCAAACGAAGATTCCAAAGCAACTAAAAGAGCCTAAAGATCGCAATCACTTTCAGAATCTGCCAAATATATTCTAGTTTCATAATAAAACAATCGGGAAGTTTGCACGTTGAACCATTTGGCCCGGGGGGCCTTTTTACGCAGACCTTCGGCAGCCGTTCCTACGCTCCGAAAATTTTTTTCGAGTTCCACATGCCCATCTTCAAACGACGATTCCCAAGCAACTAAAAGAGCCTAACAATCGCAATCACTTTCAGAATCTGCGAAATATATTCTAGTTTCATAATAACACCATCGGGAAGTTTGCACGTTGAACCATTTGGCCCGGGGGGCCTTTTTACGCAGACCTTCGGCAGCCGTTCCTACGCTCCGAAAATTTTTTTCGAGTTTCACATGCCCATCTTCAAACGACGATTCCAAAGCAACTAAAAGAGACTAAAGATCGCAATCACTTTCAGAATCTGCCAAATATATTCTAGTTTCATAATAAAACAATCGGGAAGTTTGCACGTTGAACCATTTGGCCCGGGGGGCCTTTTTACGCAGACCTTCGGCAGCCGTTCCTACGCTCCGAAAATTTTTTTCGAGTTTCACATGCCCATCTTCAAACGACGATTCCCAAGCAACTAAAAGAGCCTAACGATCGCAATCACTTTCAGAATCTGCGAAATATATTCTAGTTTCATAATAACACCATCGGGAAGTTTGCACGTTGAACCATTTGGCCCGGGGGGCCTTTTTACGCAGACCTTCGGCAGCCGTTCCTACGCTCCGAAAATTTTTTTCGAGTTTCACATGCCCATCTTCAAACGACGATTCCAAAGCAACTAAAAGAGCCTAAAGATCGCAATCACTTTCAGAATCTGCCAAATATATTCTAGTTTCATAATAAAACAATCGGGAAGTTTGCACGTTGAACCATTTGGCCCGGGGGGCCTTTTTACGCAGACCTTCGGCAGCCGTTCCTACGCTCCGAAAATTTTTTTCGAGTTTCACATGCCCATCTTCAAACGACGATTCCCAAGCAACTAAAAGAGCCTAACGATCGCAATCACTTTCAGAATCTGCGAAATATATTCTAGTTTCATAATAACACCATCGGGAAGTTTGCACGTTGAACCATTTGGCCCGGGGGGCCTTTTTACGCAGACCTTCGGCAGCCGTTCCTACGCTCCGAAATTTTTTTTCGAGTTTCACATGCCCATCTTCAAACGACGATTCCAAAGCAACTAAAAGAGCCTAAAGATCGCAATCACTTTCAGAATCTGCCAAATATATTCTAGTTTCATAATAAAACAATCGGTAAGTTTGCACGTTGAACCATTTGGCCCGGGGGGCCTTTTTACGCAGACCTTCGGCAGCCGTTCCTACGCTCCGAAAATTTTTTTCGAGTTTCACATGCCCATCTTCAAACGACGATTCCCAAGCAACTAAAAGAGCCTAACGATCGCAATCACTTTCAGAATCTGCGAAATATATTCTAGTTTCATAATAACACCATCGGGAAGTTTGCACGTTGAACCATTTGGCCCGGGGGGCCTTTTTACGCAGACCTTCGGCAGCCGTTCCTACGCTCCGAAAATTTTTTTCGAGTTTCACATGCCCATCTTCAAACGACGATTCCAAAGCAACTAAAAGAGCCTAAAGATCGCAATCACTTTCAGAATCTGCCAAATATATTCTAGTTTCATAATAAAACAATCGGGAAGTTTGCACGTTGAACCATTTGGCCCGGGGGGCCTTTTTACGCAGACCTTCGGCAGCCGTTCCTACGCTCCGAAAATTTTTTTCGAGTTTCACATGCCCATCTTCAAACGACGATTCCCAAGCAACTAAAAGAGCCTAACGATCGCAATCACTTTCAGAATCTGCGAAATATATTCTAGTTTCATAATAACACCATCGGGAAGTTTGCACGTTGAACCATTTGGCCCGGGGGGCCTTTTTACGCAGACCTTCGGCAGCCGTTCCTACGCTCCGAAAATTTCTTTCGAGTTTCACATGCCCATCTTCAAACGACGATTCCAAAGCAACTAAAAGAGCCTAAAGATCGCAATCACTTTCAGAATCTGCCAAATATATTCTAGTTTCATAATAAAACAATCGGGAAGTTTGCACGTTGAACCATTTGGCCCGGGGGGCCTTTTTACGCAGACCTTCGGCAGCCGTTCCTACGCTCCGAAAATTTTTTTCGAGTTTCACATGCCCATCTTCAAACGACGATTCCCAAGCAACTAAAAGAGCCTAACGATCGCAATCACTTTCAGAATCTGCGAAATATATTCTAGTTTCATAATAACACCATCGGGAAGTTTGCACGTTGAACCATTTGGCCCGGGGGGCCTTTTTACGCAGACCTTCGGCAGCCGTTCCTACGCTCCGAAATTTTTTTTCGAGTTTCACATGCCCATCTTCAAACGACGATTCCAAAGCAACTAAAAGAGCCTAAAGATCGCAATCACTTTCAGAATCTGCCAAATATATTCTAGTTTCATAATAAAACAATCGGTAAGTTTGCACGTTGAACCATTTGGCCCGGGGGGCCTTTTTACGCAGACCTTCGGCAGCCGTTCCTACGCTCCGAAAATTTTTTTCGAGTTTCACATGCCCATCTTCAAACGACGATTCCCAAGCAACTAAAAGAGCCTAACGATCGCAATCACTTTCAGAATCTGCGAAATATATTCTAGTTTCATAATAACACCATCGGGAAGTTTGCACGTTGAACCATTTGGCCCGGGGGGCCTTTTTACGCAGACCTTCGGCAGCCGTTCCTACGCTCCGAAAATTTTTTTCGAGTTTCACATGCCCATCTTCAAACGACGATTCCAAAGCAACTAAAAGAGCCTAAAGATCGCAATCACTTTCAGAATCTGCCAAATATATTCTAGTTTCATAATAAAACAATCGGGAAGTTTGCACGTTGAACCATTTTTACGCAGACCTTCGGCAGCCGTTCCTACGCTCCGAAAATTTTTTTCGAGTTTCACATGCCCATCTTCAAACGACGATTCCCAAGCAACTAAAAGAGCCTAACGATCGCAATCACTTTCAGAATCTGCGAAATATATTCTAGTTTCATAATAACACCATCGGGAAGTTTGCACGTTGAACCATTTGGCCCGGGGGGCCTTTTTACGCAGACCTTCGGCAGCCGTTCCTACGCTCCGAAAATTTCTTTCGAGTTTCACATGCCCATCTTCAAACGACGATTCCAAAGCAACTAAAAGAGCCTAAAGATCGCAATCACTTTCAGAATCTGCCAAATATATTCTAGTTTCATAATAAAACAATCGGGAAGTTTGCACGTTGAACCATTTGGCCCGGGGGGCCTTTTTACGCAGACCTTCGGCAGCCGTTCCTACGCTCCGAAAATTTTTTTCGAGTTTCACATGCCCATCTTCAAACGACGATTCCAAAGCAACTAAAAGAGCCTAACGATCGCAATCACTTTCAGAATCTGCGAAATATATTCTAGTTTCATAATAACACCATCGGGAAGTTTGCACGTTGAACCATTTGGCCCGGGGGGCCTTTTTACGCAGACATTCGGCAGCCGTTCCTACGCTCCGAAAATTTTTTTCGAGTTTCACATGCCCATCTTCAAACGACGATTCCAAAGCAACTAAAAGAGCCTAAAGATCGCAATCACTTTCAGAATCTGCCAAATATATTCTAGTTTCATAATAAAACAATCGGGAAGTTTGCACGTTGAACCATTTGGCCCGGGGGGCCTTTTTACGCAGACCTTCGGCAGCCGTTCCTACGCTCCGAAAATTTTTTTCGAGTTTCACATGCCCATCTTCAAACGACGATTCCAAAGCAACTAAAAGAGCCTAACGATCGCAATCACTTTCAGAATCTGCGAAATATATTCTAGTTTCATAATAACACCATCGGGAAGTTTGCACGTTGAACCATTTGGCCCGGGGGGCCTTTTTACGCAGACCTTCGGCAGCCGTTCCTACGCTCCGAAAATTTTTTTCGAGTTTCACATGCCCATCTTCAAACGACGATTCCAAAGCAACTAAAAGAGCCTAAAGATCGCAATCACTTTCAGAATCTGCCAAATATATTCTAGTTTCATAATAAAACAATCGGGAAGTTTGCACGTTGAACCATTTGGCCCGGGGGGCCTTTTTACGCAGACCTTCGGCAGCCGTTCCTACGCTCCGAAAATTTTTTTCGAGTTTCACATGCCCATCTTCAAACGACGATTCCCAAGCAACTAAAAGAGCCTAACGATCGCAATCACTTTCAGAATCTGCGAAATATATTCTAGTTTCATAATAACACCATCGGGAAGTTTGCACGTTGAACCATTTGGCCCGGGGGGCCTTTTTACGCAGACCTTCGGCAGCCGTTCCTACGCTCCGAAAATTTTTTTCGAGTTTCACATGCCCATCTTCAAACGACGATTCCAAAGCAACTAAAAGAGCCTAAAGATCGCAGTCACTTTCAGAATCTGCCAAATATATTCTAGTTTCATAATAAAACAATCGGGAAGTTTGCACGTTGAACCATTTGGCCCGGGGGGCCTTTTTACGCAGACCTTCGGCAGCCGTTCCTACGCTCCGAAAATTTTTTTCGAGTTTCACATGCCCATCTTCAAACGACGATTCCCAAGCAACTAAAAGAGCCTAACGATCGCAATCACTTTCAGAATCTGCGAAATATATTCTAGTTTCATAATAACACCATCGGGAAGTTTGCACGTTGAACCATTTGGCCCGGGGGGCCTTTTTACGCAGACCTTCGGCAGCCGTTCCTACGCTCCGAAATTTTTTTTCGAGTTTCACATGCCCATCTTCAAACGACGATTCCAAAGCAACTAAAAGAGCCTAAAGATCGCAATCACTTTCAGAATCTGCCAAATATATTCTAGTTTCATAATAAAACAATCGGGAAGTTTGCACGTTGAACCATTTGGCCCGGGGGGCCTTTTTACGCAGACCTTCGGCAGCCGTTCCTACGCTCCGAAAATTTTTTTCGAGTTTCACATGCCCATCTTCAAACGACGATTCCCAAGCAACTAAAAGAGCCTAACGATCGCAATCACTTTCAGAATCTGCGAAATATATTCTAGTTTCATAATAACACCATCGGGAAGTTTGCACGTTGAACCATTTGGCCCGGTGGGCCTTTTTACGCAGACCTTCGGCAGCCGTTCCTACGCTCCGAAAATTTTTTTCGAGTTTCACATGCCCATCTTCAAACGAAGATTCCAAAGCAACTAAAAGAGCCTAAAGATCGCAATCACTTTCAGAATCTGCCAAATATATTCTAGTTTCATAATAAAACAATCGGGAAGTTTGCACGTTGAACCATTTGGCCCGGGGGGCCTTTTTACGCAGACCTTCGGCAGCCGTTCCTACGCTCCGAAAATTTTTTTCGAGTTTCACATGCCCATCTTCAAACGACGATTCCCAAGCAACTAAAAGAGCCTAACGATCGCAATCACTTTCAGAATCTGCGAAATATATTCTAGTTTCATAATAACACCATCGGGAAGTTTGCACGTTGAACCATTTGGCCCGGTGGGCCTTTTTACGCAGACCTTCGGCAGCCGTTCCTACGCTCCGAAAATTTTTTTCGAGTTTCACATGCCCATCTTCAAACGAAGATTCCAAAGCAACTAAAAGAGCCTAAAGATCGCAATCACTTTCAGAATCTGCCAAATATATTCTAGTTTCATAATAAAACAATCGGGAAGTTTGCACGTTGAACCATTTGGCCCGGGGGGCCTTTTTACGCAGACCTTCGGCAGCCGTTCCTACGCTCCGAAAATTTTTTTCGAGTTCCACATGCCCATCTTCAAACGACGATTCCCAAGCAACTAAAAGAGCCTAACAATCGCAATCACTTTCAGAATCTGCGAAATATATTCTAGTTTCATAATAACACCATCGGGAAGTTTGCACGTTGAACCATTTGGCCCGGGGGGCCTTTTTACGCAGACCTTCGGCAGCCGTTCCTACGCTCCGAAAATTTTTTTCGAGTTTCACATGCCCATCTTCAAACGACGATTCCAAAGCAACTAAAAGAGACTAAAGATCGCAATCACTTTCAGAATCTGCCAAATATATTCTAGTTTCATAATAAAACAATCGGGAAGTTTGCACGTTGAACCATTTGGCCCGGGGGGCCTTTTTACGCAGACCTTCGGCAGCCGTTCCTACGCTCCGAAAATTTTTTTCGAGTTTCACATGCCCATCTTCAAACGACGATTCCCAAGCAACTAAAAGAGCCTAACGATCGCAATCACTTTCAGAATCTGCGAAATATATTCTAGTTTCATAATAACACCATCGGGAAGTTTGCACGTTGAACCATTTGGCCCGGGGGGCCTTTTTACGCAGACCTTCGGCAGCCGTTCCTACGCTCCGAAAATTTTTTTCGAGTTTCACATGCCCATCTTCAAACGACGATTCCAAAGCAACTAAAAGAGCCTAAAGATCGCAATCACTTTCAGAATCTGCCAAATATATTCTAGTTTCATAATAAAACAATCGGGAAGTTTGCACGTTGAACCATTTGGCCCGGGGGGCCTTTTTACGCAGACCTTCGGCAGCCGTTCCTACGCTCCGAAAATTTTTTTCGAGTTTCACATGCCCATCTTCAAACGACGATTCCCAAGCAACTAAAAGAGCCTAACGATCGCAATCACTTTCAGAATCTGCGAAATATATTCTAGTTTCATAATAACACCATCGGGAAGTTTGCACGTTGAACCATTTGGCCCGGGGGGCCTTTTTACGCAGACCTTCGGCAGCCGTTCCTACGCTCCGAAATTTTTTTTCGAGTTTCACATGCCCATCTTCAAACGACGATTCCAAAGCAACTAAAAGAGCCTAAAGATCGCAATCACTTTCAGAATCTGCCAAATATATTCTAGTTTCATAATAAAACAATCGGTAAGTTTGCACGTTGAACCATTTGGCCCGGGGGGCCTTTTTACGCAGACCTTCGGCAGCCGTTCCTACGCTCCGAAAATTTTTTTCGAGTTTCACATGCCCATCTTCAAACGACGATTCCCAAGCAACTAAAAGAGCCTAACGATCGCAATCACTTTCAGAATCTGCGAAATATATTCTAGTTTCATAATAACACCATCGGGAAGTTTGCACGTTGAACCATTTGGCCCGGGGGGCCTTTTTACGCAGACCTTCGGCAGCCGTTCCTACGCTCCGAAAATTTTTTTCGAGTTTCACATGCCCATCTTCAAACGACGATTCCAAAGCAACTAAAAGAGCCTAAAGATCGCAATCACTTTCAGAATCTGCCAAATATATTCTAGTTTCATAATAAAACAATCGGGAAGTTTGCACGTTGAACCATTTGGCCCGGGGGGCCTTTTTACGCAGACCTTCGGCAGCCGTTCCTACGCTCCGAAAATTTTTTTCGAGTTTCACATGCCCATCTTCAAACGACGATTCCCAAGCAACTAAAAGAGCCTAACGATCGCAATCACTTTCAGAATCTGCGAAATATATTCTAGTTTCATAATAACACCATCGGGAAGTTTGCACGTTGAACCATTTGGCCCGGGGGGCCTTTTTACGCAGACCTTCGGCAGCCGTTCCTACGCTCCGAAAATTTCTTTCGAGTTTCACATGCCCATCTTCAAACGACGATTCCAAAGCAACTAAAAGAGCCTAAAGATCGCAATCACTTTCAGAATCTGCCAAATATATTCTAGTTTCATAATAAAACAATCGGGAAGTTTGCACGTTGAACCATTTGGCCCGGGGGGCCTTTTTACGCAGACCTTCGGCAGCCGTTCCTACGCTCCGAAAATTTTTTTCGAGTTTCACATGCCCATCTTCAAACGACGATTCCAAAGCAACTAAAAGAGCCTAACGATCGCAATCACTTTCAGAATCTGCGAAATATATTCTAGTTTCATAATAACACCATCGGGAAGTTTGCACGTTGAACCATTTGGCCCGGGGGGCCTTTTTACGCAGACATTCGGCAGCCGTTCCTACGCTCCGAAAATTTTTTTCGAGTTTCACATGCCCATCTTCAAACGACGATTCCAAAGCAACTAAAAGAGCCTAAAGATCGCAATCACTTTCAGAATCTGCCAAATATATTCTAGTTTCATAATAAAACAATCGGGAAGTTTGCACGTTGAACCATTTGGCCCGGGGGGCCTTTTTACGCAGACCTTCGGCAGCCGTTCCTACGCTCCGAAAATTTTTTTCGAGTTTCACATGCCCATCTTCAAACGACGATTCCAAAGCAACTAAAAGAGCCTAACGATCGCAATCACTTTCAGAATCTGCGAAATATATTCTAGTTTCATAATAACACCATCGGGAAGTTTGCACGTTGAACCATTTGGCCCGGGGGGCCTTTTTACGCAGACCTTCGGCAGCCGTTCCTACGCTCCGAAAATTTTTTTCGAGTTTCACATGCCCATCTTCAAACGACGATTCCAAAGCAACTAAAAGAGCCTAAAGATCGCAATCACTTTCAGAATCTGCCAAATATATTCTAGTTTCATAATAAAACAATCGGGAAGTTTGCACGTTGAACCATTTGGCCCGGGGGGCCTTTTTACGCAGACCTTCGGCAGCCGTTCCTACGCTCCGAAAATTTTTTTCGAGTTTCACATGCCCATCTTCAAACGACGATTCCCAAGCAACTAAAAGAGCCTAACGATCGCAATCACTTTCAGAATCTGCGAAATATATTCTAGTTTCATAATAACACCATCGGGAAGTTTGCACGTTGAACCATTTGGCCCGGGGGGCCTTTTTACGCAGACCTTCGGCAGCCGTTCCTACGCTCCGAAAATTTTTTTCGAGTTTCACATGCCCATCTTCAAACGACGATTCCAAAGCAACTAAAAGAGCCTAAAGATCGCAGTCACTTTCAGAATCTGCCAAATATATTCTAGTTTCATAATAAAACAATCGGGAAGTTTGCACGTTGAACCATTTGGCCCGGGGGGCCTTTTTACGCAGACCTTCGGCAGCCGTTCCTACGCTCCGAAAATTTTTTTCGAGTTTCACATGCCCATCTTCAAACGACGATTCCCAAGCAACTAAAAGAGCCTAACGATCGCAATCACTTTCAGAATCTGCGAAATATATTCTAGTTTCATAATAACACCATCGGGAAGTTTGCACGTTGAACCATTTGGCCCGGGGGGCCTTTTTACGCAGACCTTCGGCAGCCGTTCCTACGCTCCGAAAATTTTTTTCGAGTTTCACATGCCCATCTTCAAACGACGATTCCCAAGCAACTAAAAGAGCCTAACGATCGCAATCACTTTCAGAATCTGCGAAATATATTCTAGTTTCATAATAACACCATCGGGAAGTTTGCACGTTGAACCATTTGGCCCGGGGGGCCTTTTTACGCAGACCTTCGGCAGCCGTTCCTACGCTCCGAAAATTTTTTTCGAGTTTCACATGCCCATCTTCAAACGACGATTCCAAAGCAACTAAAAGAGCCTAAAGATCGCAATCACTTTCAGAATCTGCCAAATATATTCTAGTTTCATAATAAAACAATCGGGAAGTTTGCACGTTGAACCATTTGGCCCGGGGGGCCTTTTTACGCAGACCTTCGGCAGCCGTTCCTACGCTCCGAAAATTTTTTTCGAGTTTCACATGCCCATCTTCAAACGACGATACCCAAGCAACTAAAAGAGCCTAACGATCGCAATCACTTTCAGAATCTGCGAAATATATTCTAGTTTCATAATAACACCATCGGGAAGTTTGCACGTTGAACCATTTGGCCCGAGGGGCCTTTTTACGCAGACCTTCGGCAGCCGTTCCTACGCTCCGAAAATTTCTTTCGAGTTTCACATGCCCATCTTCAAACGACGATTCCAAAGCAACTAAAAGAGCCTAAAGATCGCAATCACTTTCAGAATCTGCCAAATATATTCTAGTTTCATAATAAAACAATCGGGAAGTTTGCACGTTGAACCATTTGGCCCGGGGGGCCTTTTTACGCAGACCTTCGGCAGCCGTTCCTACGCTCCGAAAATTTTTTTCGAGTTTCACATGCCCATCTTCAAACGACGATTCCAAAGCAACTAAAAGAGCCTAACGATCGCAATCACTTTCAGAATCTGCGAAATATATTCTAGTTTCATAATAACACCATCGGGAAGTTTGCACGTTGAACCATTTGGCCCGGGGGGCCTTTTTACGCAGACATTCGGCAGCCGTTCCTACGCTCCGAAAATTTTTTTCGAGTTTCACATGCCCATCTTCAAACGACGATTCCAAAGCAACTAAAAGAGCCTAAAGATCGCAGTCACTTTCAGAATCTGCCAAATATATTCTAGTTTCATAATAAAACAATCGGGAAGTTTGCACGTTGAACCATTTGGCCCGGGGGGCCTTTTTACGCAGACCTTCGGCAGCCGTTCCTACGCTCCGAAAATTTTTTTCGAGTTTCACATGCCCATCTTCAAACGACGATTCCAAAGCAACTAAAAGAGCCTAACGATCGCAATCACTTTCAGAATCTGCGAAATATATTCTAGTTTCATAATAACACCATCGGGAAGTTTGCACGTTGAACCATTTGGCCCGGGGGGCCTTTTTACGCAGACCTTCGGCAGCCGTTCCTACGCTCCGAAAATTTTTTTCGAGTTTCACATGCCCATCTTCAAACGACGATTCCAAAGCAACTAAAAGAGCCTAAAGATCGCAATCACTTTCAGAATCTGCCAAATATATTCTAGTTTCATAATAAAACAATCGGGAAGTTTGCACGTTGAACCATTTGGCCCGGGGGGCCTTTTTACGCAGACCTTCGGCAGCCGTTCCTACGCTCCGAAAATTTTTTTCGAGTTTCACATGCCCATCTTCAAACGACGATACCCAAGCAACTAAAAGAGCCTAACGATCGCAATCACTTTCAGAATCTGCGAAATATATTCTAGTTTCATAATAACACCATCGGGAAGTTTGCACGTTGAACCATTTGGCCCGGGGGGCCTTTTTACGCAGACCTTCGGCAGCCGTTCCTACGCTCCGAAAATTTTTTTCGAGTTTCACATGCCCATCTTCAAACGACGATTCCAAAGCAACTAAAAGAGCCTAAAGATCGCAATCACTTTCAGAATCTGCCAAATATATTCTAGTTTCATAATAAAACAATCGGGAAGTTTGCACGTTGAACCATTTGGCCCGGGGGGCCTTTTTACGCAGACCTTCGGCAGCCGTTCCTACGCTCCGAAAATTTTTTTCGAGTTTCACATGCCCATCTTCAAACGACGATTCCCAAAGCAACTAAAAGAGCCTAACGATCGCAATCACTTTCAGAATCTGCGAAATATATTCTAGTTTCATAATAACACCATCGGGAAGTTTGCACGTTGAACCATTTGGCCCGGGGGGCCTTTTTACGCAGACCTTCGGCAGCCGTTCCTACGCTCCGAAAATTTTTTTCGAGTTTCACATGCCCATCTTCAAACGACGATTCCAAAGCAACTAAAAGAGCCTAAAGATCGCAGTCACTTTCAGAATCTGCCAAATATATTCTAGTTTCATAATAAAACAATCGGGAAGTTTGCACGTTGAACCATTTGGCCCGGGGGCCTTTTTACGCAGACCTTCGGCAGCCGTTCCTACGCTCCGAAAATTTTTTTCGAGTTTCACATGCCCATCTTCAAACGACGATTCCAAGCAACTAAAAGAGCCTAACGATCGCAATCACTTTCAGAATCTGCGAAATATATTCTAGTTTCATAATAACACCATCGGGAAGTTTGCACGTTGAACCATTTGGCCCGGGGGGCCTTTTTACGCAGACCTTCGGCAGCCGTTCCTACGCTCCGAAAATTTTTTTCGAGTTTCACATGCCCATCTTCAAACGACGATTCCAAAGCAACTAAAAGAGCCTAAAGATCGCAATCACTTTCAGAATCTGCCAAATATATTCTAGTTTCATAATAAAACAATCGGGAAGTTTGCACGTTGAACCATTTGGCCCGGGGGCCTTTTTACGCAGACCTTCGGCAGCCGTTCCTACGCTCCGAAAATTTTTTTCGAGTTTCACATGCCCATCTTCAAACGACGATTCCCAAGCAACTAAAAGAGCCTAACGATCGCAATCACTTTCAGAATCTGCGAAATATATTCTAGTTTCATAATAACACCATCGGGAAGTTTGCACGTTGAACCATTTGGCCCGGGGGCCTTTTTACGCAGACCTTCGGCAGCCGTTCCTACGCTCCGAAAATTTTTTTCGAGTTTCACATGCCCATCTTCAAACGACGATTCCAAAGCAACTAAAAGAGCCTAAAGATCGCAATCACTTTCAGAATCTGCCAAATATATTCTAGTTTCATAATAAAACAATCGGGAAGTTTGCACGTTGAAACATTTGGCCCGGGGGGCCTTTTTACGCAGACCTTCGGCAGCCGTTCCTACGCTCCGAAAATTTTTTTCGAGTTTCACATGCCCATCTTCAAACGACGATTCCCAAGCAACTAAAAGAGCCTAACGATCGCAATCACTTTCAGAATCTGCGAAATATATTCTAGTTTCATAATAACACCATCGGGAAGTTTGCACGTTGAACCATTTGGCCCGGGGGGCCTTTTTACGCAGACCTTCGGCAGCCGTTCCTACGCTCCGAAAATTTTTTTCGAGTTTCACATGCCCATCTTCAAACGACGATTCCAAAGCAACTAAAAGAGCCTAAAGATCGCAATCACTTTCAGAATCTGCCAAATATATTCTAGTTTCATAATAAAACAATCGGGAAGTTTGCACGTTGAACCATTTGGCCCGGGGGGCCTTTTTACGCAGACCTTCGGCAGCCGTTCCTACGCTCCGAAAATTTTTTTCGAGTTTCACATGCCCATCTTCAAACGACGATTCCCAAGCAACTAAAAGAGCCTAACGATCGCAATCACTTTCAGAATCTGCGAAATATATTCTAGTTTCATAATAACACCATCGGGAAGTTTGCACGTTGAACCATTTGGCCCGGGGGGCCTTTTTACGCAGACCTTCGGCAGCCGTTCCTACGCTCCGAAAATTTTTTTCGAGTTTCACATGCCCATCTTCAAACGACGATTCCAAAGCAACTAAAAGAGCCTAAAGATCGCAATCACTTTCAGAATCTGCCAAATATATTCTAGTTTCATAATAAAACAATCGGGAAGTTTGCACGTTGAACCATTTGGCCCGGGGGGCCTTTTTACGCAGACCTTCGGCAGCCGTTCCTACGCTCCGAAAATTTTTTTCGAGTTTCACATGCCCATCTTCAAACGACGATTCCCAAGCAACTAAAAGAGCCTAACGATCGCAATCACTTTCAGAATCTGCGAAATATATTCTAGTTTCATAATAACACCATCGGGAAGTTTGCACGTTGAACCATTTGGCCCGGGGGGCCTTTTTACGCAGACCTTCGGCAGCCGTTCCTACGCTCCGAAAATTTTTTTCGAGTTTCACATGCCCATCTTCAAACGACGATTCCAAAGCAACTAAAAGAGCCTAAAGATCGCAATCACTTTCAGAATCTGCCAAATATATTCTAGTTTCATAATAAAACAATCGGGAAGTTTGCACGTTGAACCATTTGGCCCGGGGGCCTTTTTACGCAGACCTTCGGCAGCCGTTCCTACGCTCCGAAAATTTTTTTCGAGTTTCACATGCCCATCTTCAAACGACGATTCCCAAGCAACTAAAAGAGCCTAACGATCGCAATCACTTTCAGAATCTGCAAAATATATTCTAGTTTCATAATAAAACAAATTTTTTCGAGTTTCACATGCCCATCTTCAAACGACGATTCCAAAGCAACTAAAAGAGCCTAAAGATCGCAATCACTTTCAGAATCTGCCAAATATATTCTAGTTTCATAAATAAAACAATCGGGAAGTTTGCACGTTGAACCATTTGGCCCGGGGGGCCTTTTTACGCAGACCTTCGGCAGCCGTTCCTACGCTCCGAAAATTTTTTTCGAGTTTCACATGCCCATCTTCAAACGACGATTCCCAAGCAACTAAAAGAGCCTAACGATCGCAATCACTTTCAGAATCTGCAAATATATTCTAGTTTCATAATAAAACAATCGGGAAGTTTGCACGTTGAACCATTTGGCCCGGGGGGCCTTTTTACGCAGACCTTCGGCAGCCGTTCCTACGCTCCGAAAATTTTTTCGAGTTTCACATGCCCATCTTCAAACGGACGATTCCAAAGCAACTAAAAGAGCCTAAAGATCGCAATCACTTTCAGAATCTGCCAAATATATTCTAGTTTCATAATAAACAATCGGGAAGTTTGCACGTTGAACCATTTGGCCCGGGGGGCCTTTTTACGCAGACCTTCGGCAGCCGTTCCTACGCTCCGAAAATTTTTTTCGAGTTTCACATGCCCATCTTCAAACGAC